>WBNH01006336.1:0-146399 GCA_013401255.1 Urocolius indicus | reverse complement strand
AGACAAACGGCAGAAGCCACCAGGAACGGACTGACTGAAACCCCCACTCCCTGCCCCCCTGGGCCGTTCAGGGGGGACGGAGGTATAAAACACCGGGATCAGGGCTCTGAGCCCGGGAAGAGGAGAGGGGTGGGGAGCAGGTGGTCTTAAAGGGCTGGTCGGACTCTTCATCTCTGTACCATTCTGTGTTGTTGGTTTTGTTTTGGTTCTGGTTTTTGGGGTTTTGTGTTTTAGTTGGTATTAAATTGTTTTCTGGTTTTCTTCCCCAAGCCGAGTAGCCTGCTCTGTTTTGTCCTGCACCTTAAGCAGGCAATTAAGCCCTCCCTGCCCTTTAGCAATCTTTAAGTCTTCGGTACTTGAGGCTAATCGTGGTCTTTTGTTCCCTGATGGGCTGAAACCACGACACACAAAAAAGGTATTTTTCAAACTGCTGTAAATCTCTGCCAACTTTCTGAAGGATAAGCAGCATAACATTTTTAAAAGCAAGTAAGAGTGTTGTTTACAAAATCAATTGATACAGAAATTGAAACAATTCTGCAGGGCTGTTTGAATGTTACAGAACTGTCGTTCCAAGGGCTCACTATCTGCCAAGCAGCTAATGAAAATGTGCAGTTATTTTTTCTCCTCTGTATTTTTTCAGTGGAAGAATCAGAACAATTTTTACGTACCTTGTCTGTATGTAGAGTCAGGCTGGCTGCTGGTTTACCCACAGACATATCCCACAATATCACAGTATTGTCAGCAGATGCACTTGCTAAAACATTCCTGATAATGGATCAAAACAAAAAAAAGTTTCCAAAATCTTTATACAGGTACAAAAAAAAATAACCATCAAAAATCCAAAACAGATACAGAGCTTGATTCTGAGATCAAGCAATCTCTGGTCTATAGACTATGTACCTCAAGCCTGAGGGTAATGCCGTGAAGGTAAACTGGAAGGCTTCTCAAACAAAATGGAGTGAGAAAGGCTTTTAGGCACTTCCTTTCCTTTGACAATACGATAAGATTTTTAAGCATTATCTATGCAGCTCAGTTCTGTTTGCACGTGCACACAGCCAAGGGCCACACAAACCTGCTTGTAAATGACTTTGCTCTTCATTATCCGAGTGTTTGTATACAAAACTACTGAAGACCCAACACTGCATACCCTTCAGAGAATCCTGACATTTTAGTTACCCCTAACATTTTAGTCACTTTGCAGATTCCACATTTCAACTGGAACTTGACCAATTGTGTTAAGAGCAATAAACACATCGTTTAGAAGTTTAAATCAGAAAAAAAAACCCCTCGTATCATTTCCAAAGGCTTGCCAAGCACACAATACAGTTGCTGCCATTGCTCGACTGGTCTTAAAATCAGATCTGTTTCCTCAACATGTTGTTTCTGATTGAAACTGTTACTCTCCCCCCACCTTTTCCCTTTTATATTAACCAAGGGTTTCTGACAAGGAGATGACAATCTCCTGGGAACACTGTTTTCCCAAATGGTGTTATGAGGAGAAGTTAAGAAAATGCACAGTGAAGCCTACGAGAACGTTTTCCAGTAACACCATTATGACCTAAAGGCAGAAGGTTATTTATGGAGCTGTCAGAGCACGTCTTTCTTAAAAAAGCCCACAAACAACAACAAAACATTTAAATGTAAGCTGCTACAAGGAGTTCTTTGCTTTGTTCCCTAAGCTTCCCACTTCAAGGCTGCTTTTATTTCCTGAAAGATCAATCAGTACCGATGAGTTGGTAACTCAGCACTTGACACAATTATGCATTCCAGACACCTAGCTGTTGTAGCCATCATTTTTCTCAATGGTCTCTTATCACCAGACAGACATTTCTAGGTATACGAAAGCTACTCATTTGTAAGATTAATGGAATGAACTACCACATTCTATGTATGTGTGTATCATTTAAGAACAATTGTGAACTGTAAATTAGCAGTGCAATTTATGTACATTTACTGCATGTCTATGTGGGTGCTTATTTCTTCAGTATCTAGACAACAAAGCATTACAAGTGAAGGCTTACACCTGCTCATCGGGAGCATGCAGAATTCACCACATGTATCTCCAGAGGCAAGAAAAAAAAAACTCAAAGCCATTTAAAAAGCCAGTACAGTAGACTGTGTCTGACTGGAACAGTTGCAAGACCCATGCTGAGGATTCTCTGTCAGCTGAACTGTTAAGAACCACCTAAGCAATAAAAACCAGCAGCGTCTTTACTTCAGTCAGCACACTGTCCTTGACCTCTCCCCCAAGACGGGCCAGCTTTGTGTTACTTCAACAGAAGCACTTCAGTGCCAGTTCATTCAGGCAACAGGGAATTCTCTCCGCCTGTGATCACTCAAAGGTCAGAAGCATTTCTATAACTAGGGCTTTTACACTCTCTTTTCTGTTCATGGCTCTGTGGCAAAAGCCAGATGGGAAAAAAAACATAAGAGCATAGCAAGGACTTATTTCTATAAATCCACTTCCATCTGTTGAAAGGATGGTTTAGGTATTGGCAGATTGGCACAGATCAGGGCAGCCCTTCTGCTTCTCCCCTTTGTATGTCTGACTTAAATACAGCTGATTTATCAAATGGCCCAGACCCAAACAGCCTTCATCTGAACAACGTGCCAATAAAGAAGTGATCTGCAGCAATACACAGGTTTTAAAAAAACATAAATCAAGACTTCTAGCTGAGAAAAAGAAACAAGGGGAGTGTTTTTGAGAATTGATTCATTTCAGCACTGCTTTCAAGTCCAATAGGTGAGAGTTTGGATTTGTGTGAAAAAACACATGCCTAGTTAAGTATGCACATTCCTAATGATCCATTGTTACTGAAGTATTCTTTTACCTGCTCTGTTTATTCCAGGAAAGATCAAGCACAGCATCAGTATGTCCTTCTACTGTCTCATCCGAAGATAAACCCTGTGTATGCAGATACAACATAAACAGGCTTTGGAGGACTGCATCTCCAATGGAAATCAAGCATCACAACAGTGCTTACCAACTCCTCAATGCCTTCACAAACAACTCATAAATTATTCTTAGTTGCTGCAACAAGGCTTTTGATGGAACAGTCTCTGCAAATCTGCAATAGCCACATGTCAACTCCTACCCCAGATCTCAAATTGCTTTATTCCCAACCGCTGGCTACTCCCTTCAGGGTAGGAGAAGAAACTTCATTGTCTCCAGCTAACATGAAGCTGCTTTCTAACCACTCCTGGCAGTTCCTTCTCCCTCCTTCCAACTAACTGGGCTCCTATAAATTCTAATTTAAAATGGTTAAGCTTCAAAGTTTCCTGGACAGCAGTTTGAAATCACCCATAAGCTACCTCATTGCCCACCTGTTCTTGATTCCAGGCTTTAATTATCCATACAGAGAACAATTAGCATTTAAAGTTGAGGTAACATTTTTGAATGGTATTTTCAACAGCAATTCTGATAACTCGGTGATTTTTCAGAAAGTTTCACAGAACAAATTCCCCTTCCAAGGATATTTTTTTTTTCCTAGGGAGTCTTTAAGCACTTCCTGAAGCACTTACTATAATCAAAATACATAAAATTTAAGTTATGTCATCTTTCAGACTTGTTTTATATACCAAAGCATTTGGACAAATCATAACAAAACACTCAGGCATACAGCAAGGATCAGACTCATCTCAGATGACTTAGCATCCAGTCTAAAACCTCAGTCTTCCTTTTTGGCAGTTAAGGTTTCCTTTGAGGTCCACTGAAAGAAACTCAGTCATTCTGACAAGGGGTAATGGGATGAAGGTGGAACATAAAAAGTTCCATTTAAATATAATAAAAAACTATTTCACTGTTGAGGTGAGGGAGCCCTGGCACAGGCTGCCCAGGGGGGTTGTGGAGTCTCCTTCCTTGGAGGTCTTCAAGACCCGCCTGGACATGTTCCTGTGCCACCTGATCTAGGTGAACCTGCTTCTGCAGGGGGGTTGGACTGAATGATCTCTAAAGGTCCCTTCCAACCCTACCATTCTATGATTCTCTGGGTGTGTCTCACCTTAGACAATCTCAATGCCTGGTTTAAAATACACTTAAAGTTTAGATAGATAAAGTTAGCAGAGGTGAATCCTGAGTTAATGTATTATATTACTGTTAACCTTGTCCTTTACTCCTCAATGCCTTTTCAGCTCCGAGAGTGACAGGAAAGTATCAATCTAAACTTATTTCAGACAGCCATGTTATCTTCTGTAGCCTGTCTAAACATCATCTTTCAACGTGACAGACAGAATTAAACCAGTTTATCTGGGATTTTGTCATTGTAAGAAAAAACAAAGTAATAAGGACATTATCCTTGCTTTAAGTTTCCTCCCCCTTCACAATACTTACTTTCTTTCCTTTCTTTTTCTTCTTTTTCTCGCGTCCAAGAGAAAACGCTGGTTCTAAGGATTCTACTATATCGAGGTCCCAAACGTCAATAACTGGAGTCATGTTACCCACTGCAACATAATTTCCTACAAGCAGAAACCAAAATGCAACCACATTTATTTAGAGTTATGAAACATGAAACAGCACGTTTGATAATCCAGCTCTCACTTATTTCTTTAAGTAAAAGCTATACTTATGTGTCAGGATCTTCTACTCAAACTTATCTCGGGTAACTGTAAGTGACAAGGAGAAATTTAAACGTTTCAACTGACAGCAGATGTTGCCAGAAAAAAGAATCTACCTGCTCTTCAATATACTTCCCCTTCAGCACAAATAACTCTCCAAAGAAGCCGCGTGAAGTTCCACGTATTTTGGGGTTTAAGAAAAAAACCACAAAACAAACAAACAAACAAATCACATTCCCTGAAAAATCCTCAAACTTCTCTAAAATACAGGAAAAAGGGTACTACATACGTAATTATACATATATTTTGCTGCATTTTACAGTTAATCAACTGCATTGGCCATAATGAGTGTGAACAAAAGCAATCTTTCATTTGCGTATGGAGAATAAAGCAGATTAGAGAAGAACTTGCTCTGGGCTGCTAATTAACAATGATTTCATTATTTGTAATAAAACTAGTATTTTAGTTGAGTAACATGGGATGTTGTTATAATGATAACTCGTGCATCAACAAACAAAAAAGCCTGATACTAATTTTTTTTTCAATCCTAATACCTTTGGTTTACTTCTGTTCATATCACTGGAGAAAAAGATGTAGTGACAACGCTACATTTATATACTTTTCAAGTAAAAATTATTTAACTGAACATTTACAGTATCCTTTGTCATTTACCTAGCGATGCGTCGGGACTAGGATCAAAATTCAACCACTCCAGACTTAGAGGGTAAGCAGGTAAGATAATGTCATGATGTACATAAAATGAGTTCTCTTCATGGTTATAAACTGAAAAAGAATTAAAGATATACAAGACGTCAGGGAAGAGGAAAAAGCAAGCAACTGTAAACATTTCACTTACGCAAAAGGCAGGTGTGGCAAACACTGAATTGCCAAGGAGATCTACAGAGAATCGTTTTGGCTGGAAAAGACCTTTAAGATCATCGAGTCCAGCCTTTGTCCCAGCCCTATCAACCAATAGACCATTTCTCAAAGTGCAACATCCAACCGTCTCTTTTAAACACCTCCAGGGACAGTGACTCCACCACCTCTCTGGGCAGCCTGTTCCAATGCCTGACAACCCTTTCAGTAAAGAAATTCCTCCTCATATCCAGACTGAACCTCCCTTGGTGCAACTTGAGGCCATTTCCACTTGTTCTATTCCTTGTTACTAGGGAAAATAAACCGAACCCCACCTCCCTATAACCTCCTTTCAAGTAGCTGTAGACAGTGATAAGGTCTCCCCTGAGCTTTCTTTTCTCCAGGCTAAATCATCCCATTCCTCAAAGGAGAGACATGCTCCAAATCCCTTACTAGCTTGGTAGCCTGCCTCTGTATCCTCTCCAGGTGTTTTCAGAGTTTTAGTCTAGAGGCCACAGCCTCCTAGTACTAATGTTATGCCTCAGAGAACAACACAAACCAAACATTCTCCTGTGTACTTGAGATAAAGAAGTGACAAGTTCAGCAAACCTTTGATGCGTTACACCTAGCATACTACACTACTTTTGTTGGTAGGATCACTTCAAAACAAACAGTCCTTATCCTTAACTTTCTATATCAGGACACAGGAATAAAGGCTAAGACAACAATTCTAAAAAATTAGCAATTAAAAAAACGAAAAAGGGAGTGAAATCAAGGGGGAAATGAAGGTAAAAGACAAAAAGCTTTCAAATAAAAGAAAGCTGAAGTAGTCAGATGAAG
The DNA here is from genome assembly GCA_013401255.1 of Urocolius indicus. Classification (NCBI taxonomy): domain Eukaryota; kingdom Metazoa; phylum Chordata; class Aves; order Coliiformes; family Coliidae; genus Urocolius; species Urocolius indicus. The sequence goes on along the minus strand of WBNH01006336.1, from coordinate 140,150 downwards.
TTACCTTTAGCAGGTTGTAACGGAAGTACAAGAAGAGTTTTGGTAAAGCAACCATATAGTAAACACAGCATTCCCTTTAGCCAGCTATTTTTCTCCTTATAATAAAACCCCAGAATGCTGTGCTGCCATTCTCAACTGGCTTGAGAGTTGGGCAGAGAGGAACCTCATGAGACTCAACAAGGACAAGTGCAGAGTCCTGCATCTGGGGAGGAACAACCCCATGCACCAGTACAGGCTGGGGTTCAAACTGCTGGAGAGCAGCTCTGCAGAGAGAGACCTGGGAGTACTGCNGGGGGGATCTTATTGACATTTACAAATATCTAAAAGGTGGGTGTAAGGAGGCTGGAGCATCCCTTTTTTCTGTTGTAGCTAACAACAGGACAAGGGTCAATGGGATGAAGCGGCAACACAAAAAGTTCCATTTAAATATAAAAAAAAAAGTTATTTTTCTGTTCAGGTGAGGGAGCCCTGGCACAGGCTGCCCAGAGGGGTCGTGGAGTCTCCTTCCTTGGAGGTCTTCAAGACCCGCCTGGACATGTTCCTGTGCCACCTGATCTAGGTGAACCTCCTTCTCCAGGGAGGTTGGACTTGATGATCTCTGGAGGTCCCTTCCAACTCTACCATTCTATGATTCTACAAAAAGAATCCACCAACTGCATAGCAGAGAAAACTCACTAATTATTTTAGTAAGATGGTATCGCCACATACGCAAAATCACTGTGCTTTTTTTAAATGCATGTGCCAGATGTTCAGATACCACCTACAGTCTTCAGTTAACTGAGTAGTCTTAGTAGTTAACCAAGACAGGGTTACTCAATGTTAGAAGCTGCAGATGTCTGTGCTATTGTTTTATGAGTTTATACTGAGAAAATAACATAGTTAAGAAAATTTGTAAACACCTCCAGATACAGAAAACGTCAGATGCTGGTAGCTGGAGGGATGCTTTCAAATACTTTGGTCTTGCTGTTTTCTTAAAACAGAACAGAGGTAACCAAAAACACTCCCCCAAAGAATCACCATAAGATGGTAACTTCAGCACACTCAGCAGTACCCTTTGCTGCAACAGAGAACTCTCTCACACAGTAAAACTAAATCTCATCCTTAGGACGTGTGGTATTCAGACCTTATTAAGGATCATCTCTTCTAAAACTAAGATGGATAAAGGTGATGATTCTTCTACTTCTAGCAGTGTAAAGCCTATTTAAAGAAGCAAGGAGAAAGCTGAAGGAAAACAAAACAAACACCGAAACAATGAACCACTAGAGGAAGCTTGCAAGAGATGGAAGGTAAGACTGTTTGGAAGAAAGATGGAATGTTCAGTGAAAATACTGTGGCATTTTTATTCTAAGTGTCATAAAAAAATGAAATAAGGAAACAATATATAGCCTGAAAAAGGCACACTAGCCTCTAAATAACAATAACTTCACAAGAAATACACTAGTTCTGGAAAAAGGCTAAAGCACCGTGACATAGGAAAGTAGACAAAACATTCAAGCAGATAGGGAGGAAGAAGAAAGCCAAAACCCACCCTCCCTTCAGTTTACACAGACATATGAACAAGGCTGGGCAAGACGTAATCCCTGGGTTCACTCTAACGAAGAAATCCTATGTTGCTTACCATGGACCTCCAAACTACAGTAGTCTTTATCAACTCTGCCACAAAGGACAAGATTGTCACTGGGCTTAATCAAAAAGTCTTCCTCTTCATATTGATCCTGAACAGCAAAATGGAGAGAACAAAAGACGTTAAGGAAAGCACATGAATGCACAAAACTACACACGTTCAAAAGGCTGAACTGGTAACAAAATTTTAACCATAACCAAAACCACTCAAAACCCAACACTGTGCTGCCCACCCACCTAAAACCATCTTACAGTGGCAAACAGAGAAAGGCGGGGACCAGAGTCGATCACAGTGAGATTAAATGGTTAGTATATAGACTAAAGGATTCTGGTTGGACTAGATGACCTCTAAAGGTCCCTTCCAACCCCTACCATTCTATTATTCTATGATCAGTGAACCTAGGCAGATTAAGAGAGATGTTTAATTACCAAATATGAAACCATACTTTGAGGCGTAATGCAGCCTGCTGCTGGAAAGAAAATCACCACCAGAAGCCCAAACACACAGCTTATTTCCCTCCTGCTCTCATGCCTTAAGCGTTTATATATAGTGTAACAACGTTTTACACAATAAGCATACTGTAATTCCTCACGTCCGGGAAGTAATTGCAAGAGCACTAAAGCATTGTCTGCTTTCTGGAAAACATTTCCAGAAAAGTATTGCCTACAGCTATACTGGGCATTCAGCTGTACCAGAACAGATGTAACCTCTCATCTAATTTTTATTGTTACTGAGGAATGGAAGGCATTCAGGGAATTTTTGTTAGTGGAAAACTAAGAACTGTACATAAAAGTGAACAGTCTTACTCGGAATACCATCCTTCAAATACACAACACACACAAGACTTCTTGTTGCAAGTTTTTTTTTATTCACTTCAAGCACCTTTTCAATATTTGAATTCCATCCAGTTCCACAATCCTTTGAATTAATCAATTTAATGTTACACAATACTTAGTCTTCAACAGTGCTAGTAGGAAATACTAAAAGACAACATAAAATGCATGCTGAAGAACTAAAACTTGCTCTCTTGCAGAATCTGAAGAAGGGACTTGAGTGTATAAAGAAAGGCCTGAGAAAAAGGTCCCGGGAAGAAAGTTAGCTTTTCTGACACAGAATAAATGCAGCTCATATTCCCTCTGAAACCCTGTGTGGATACTTCTTTGACTATTAAAAAAAAAAATCACTTTTAAAGCATTTCTCTCCTCTGCTGGTACACAGGAGCATGAAAAATCATCAGCCAGTCACTGAAACACAGAGGAAACATATAGTGCCTCCAAGTGCACATAGCAAGTCATCTCCTTTTAAAGATACCTGCCTTTTTCCTTGAGCTTTGTTTACGGGATGTGAAGTCACTGTTAACAGCTCCTTGTCCGAGACCACATATGTCCAACAAAGTCCCCTGACACACAAAACAGACACTGTGATAGAAGCCTGTAGCTACTCTTTTCTTTCAATCTCACTAGCTTTATAAAGAATCCAAAACAGTATAGACAGGACAGCACCAAGAAAAACGTCAGAATCTTTATGCTTATAAGAGGTCACAAAAATTCACCTACTCCAGCATCCTGCCGCAGACAGAATCATAGAATCATTTCAGCTGGAAGATACCTTTAAGATCATGGAGTCCATCCTTTGTCCTAGCTCTACAGTCTCTCCTGCTTGCTCTCTAGATTATATTGTCTCACCATGCAATCACACCTTTTAACTCTCCAAGTAAATTAAGTCAATCACAAGTTGCAACCTCTCCTTCTGAACTGTGGGATATTCTCTGGAATCTCTCCACATTTTTGCTGAAGAGGTGCCCTGTATTCTAGCCAAGGCAACACTGATGTTAAGTGGAGTAGGATTACCTTGTCTTGCATGCTGCATCACTGTTTGCCAGAAAAAGACAAACAGGCTGCCTAACAGCACAGCACTGCTGACACACTTAGTTTGTGTTAGATTACAGGCAGAGACTTCTTCACTCCCTGTAGAGCTCCTGAAAAGCCAGCTCCCGAAAAGATGTTCCCCATTTGATACTTGGTGGAAACCAATACAGGCTGAAGCAGCCAACTACACAGTATGCTCTGCGTATTTGCTTAATGGAGATTTATTACTTGATGCCACACCTCTAATTTGACCTGTAGCTTGAATCCACCTCAGCCTGGTTTCTCCCACAAACTGGTGGAAGGTGTAAGACTCCTTTAGTCTGAGAAGTTCTCAAATTCAGGTTGTTAGTAGCCTGAGATTTGTTGTTTCTTCAAGTACTTTTGGTGTCCTACTAAACAGAGGACAAACCAAGAAGCACTTGGTTTAAATAATGAGCCAGTTCACCTTAACACCTGACTTAAACCTCAAAAGCACATGTAGAAGGGACTGCACAAAGACACCTTAAAAGAGTTCCATCTGATCAAAAATCTGGCACACCTTTGGAAAAGGACTGCAAGCACTTACAGACCCTAAAGCAGTGTGGAAAACTTAACTGATTTTTAAGTTATGCTTTTTATGTATATATGTTTATGTATGTAAACATGCAAGTTTATGCTGTTTAAGATTTTTATAGTACTTACAGTGGTTTTTAGAGTGATGTAAGGATCGTGCTCATTACTCCCATATACTGCCAGAGTAGCCAAAGAGTCTCCAAGTTGCAAATCTAGATGAGAATTTCAGAACATATTGTATACGTGTCAGTGACAGGTGAAGTCAGAAATTCCTGTACCAATACTTGTATTACAAAATATCAGGAATAGGCTACATGAACTTCCAAGTTCCAAACATAAGAACCTCAGTGAGCTAAGATGCTTAGTGTTTTCAGGGACTTCTGCTGCTCTGCTCCAGCCCTACAGGACGAGGGTGACAATCTTTCCAACATGCTCTCTGTTCTGCTGTCAGGAAGGGGGACTCTAAATTGTTTCATTCACCAAATGGCTTCCAAAATGGGGACAAGTAAATGATTAAAAATGTGATCTTCCAGCATTTGAAACATAGCACTGCGTAGATTTAGGATTCCAATGTCTTAACATTGTCTCAACAAGAAGTGAAAAGGTTCTTTGCTTGTACTGCCTATCTGGCATTTGAAGTTTTCTTACCTGCGTGTTCCTCTTCATCATAATTTTCCAAATCATACTCATCCAGTTCATGATCAGACTGCTCTCCATTTTTATCAGAAGACTCAGGTCTGTCAGGAACGGCTCTATTCGTGCCATGTGCAGTTTGGCCTTCACTGCTACCATCAGCATCATCCCTGTTTAAAGACAAACACTCCTCAGAAACTGTGACAGACATTGAAAATGCTTCCAGCTAATTGCTTCGGGGACTGCTAACAAGATTCCAGAGGAGACTCTACACTCTCCCTAGGTAGCCTGTGCCATGGCTTCCTCACCTGAACAGGAAAGAAGTTTCTCCTTAAGCGGAACTTTTTATGTTCCGGCTTCTTTCCATTACCTCAGCTCCTATCACTGGACACTACATGAAAAATTGTTGCCTCATCCTCTTGTCATGCACCTTTTATATACTTCTAAGTATTAATGAGATATAATGAATATTAATAAGTCCACTGTGGCCCCCAGACTTGCTTCCATTGCAACACCTCACCCTCAGCTGCCACTTTTTCCGTTGGCTTGGGACTTCCATCTCAGTTTGCCACATCTCCAGAGCATCTATGGTTATTACCCTACCTTCTTCCTTCCTGGCTGGAGATGGGAACTTCCAGCCAGGACTGGGCCCTGAGCGGGTTCCTGCAGATCTCACCTGAAATGCCTGGCCAGTCTGACAGCACACTGCTGACAAACAAAGAACTGCAAGGCCGTGCACCACTCACACCGAAGACAAGACATGCTCCATCCCACATTTCCCCTTTCCCTCTCCAGACACACGACCCTCCCAGGATATCGGGTTCACTTGACACAGTCACTGCAGGAGGAACTTTGCCCCCTGCAGCCATTGCTCCCTGCTGCTTCCCTGAAGCCCAGCCTTCATCAATCTCCCCCAGGGGGGGAGCTGGTGCTGGTACCTGAGCCCTCTCCTTCACAGCTCTGCCCGCAGCGAGGCCTGGGGTGCTCCGACCCAACTGGCGGCAAAGTAGAGCCCAAAGAATCACAGAATATAAGGGTTGGAAGGAACCTTGAAAGTCCAACCCCCCTGCCAAAGCTGGACCACCTAGAGTAGGTCATAGAATGGTAGGGGTTGGAAGGGACCTTTAGAGATCATTCAGACCAATCCCCCTGCAGAAGCAGCTCCACCTACATCAGGTCACACAGGAACGTGTCCAGGTGGGTCTTGAAGACCTCCAAGGAAGGAGACTCCACACCCTGCCTGGGCAGCCTGTGCCAGGGCTCCCTCACCTCAATAGTGACATAGATTTTTCTTATGTTTAAATGGAAATCTTTGTGTTCCAGCTTCATCTCATTACCCCTTGTCCTGTTGCTAGATACCACAGAACAAATGGATGACCCAACCTCCTGACATTCACTATTTAGATATTGTAATTATTAATGAGATCCCCCCTCAGTCTCCTCTTCTCCAGACTAAACAGCCCCTGTTTCCGCAGCCTTTCCTCGTAAGGAAGATGCTCCAGTGCCCTCATCACCTTGGTGTCCCTGCACTGGACTCTTTCCATAAGGTCTCTGTCCCTCTTGAGCTGGGGAGCCCAGAACTGGTCAGACAGGAACTCACCCAGGTGGGGTTTGAATGTCTCCTCCGAAGGAGATTCAACAATCCACTGTCCCAGTCATCCTCACAGTTGAAGAAGTTCTTCCTTGTATTTCTCAGGAACCTTCTGTGTTCCAGTTTTATACTCATTGCCTCTTAAGTAAGCTCGGACCGGCCACCCCAGCCCCGCTCCCCGAGCTCCCCCAGCTCACCCCAGCCTGTCCTGTGCCTCCTCGATGAGACCCTTCAGCTCCTCCTCGGTGAGCTGCACCTGCGGGGCGGACACAGACACGGGTGAGAGTGCCGGCGGCAAGACAAGGAGCTCGCCTCCCCACTCCCTTCCCTTCCCCTCCCTTCCCTTCAGCCTGGCCCCCGCGCACACCTTGTCCGGCGTTTCCTTGGCCACGCCGCAGCGCACCCAAGCCCCGCACGTCACGGGGCAGCTCATTGCGGGGCGATGCGGTGCGGGGCGGTGCGGGACGGTGCGGGGCGACACGTGCGAGCGGCTCCGGCGCGCACCGAGTGACGCGTGTGNGGGGGGGGGGGCGGGACACGGGACACGACACCCCAGCGGCAGCAGCGCAGCGACACGGAAAGGGCGGAGACGGAGCCGCGTTGAGATCATCGCCGCGCGCCGGGAGGGGCCGGAGGCTCCGCGGGGCGGGGCCGTGAGGGGGAGGCGGCCGCTGTGCCCCTCGTGGTGCTCCCGGGCGGATCGGGCTGCCGGGCGGCTCCGGAGTGAGCTTGTCCGGGTGTCTGATTGGCTCCAGCAGCAGTTGCCCTGGTTTATCATAAAAGTAATTTGCGGAAGGGTGCTTGGTTGCTTCTCTAGGTTAGCCCGGGCTGTCACGCTCGGTAACCCCGGCACGTTTCGCCCGGGCTGGAACCAGTTAGAGCGCCACGACTCATCTCGTAGAATCACAGAGTCGCAGAGCGGCAGGGGTTGGAAGGGTCCTCTAGAGATCATCCAGCCCAAGCCCCTGCTGAAGCAGGTTCCCCTCCACCAGGTCACAAAGGAACATGTCCAGGCGGGTTTGGAAACCTCCAGAGCAGGAGACTCCACACCCTGGGAATCACAGAATGGCAGGGCTGGAAGGGACCTTTAGAGATCATCCAGTCCAACCCCCCTGCAGAAGCAGGTCCACCTAGATCAGGTCACATAGGAATGCAACCAGGTGGGTTTGAAGACCTCCAGAGCAGGAGTCTCCACACCCTCCCTGGGCAGCCTGTGCCAGGGCTCCCTCACCTCAACACCAAAGAAGTTTCCCTTTATGTTCCACTGGAACTTGTTGCATTCCAGCTTGTGTTTGTTACCCCTTGTCCTGTCAGCTGGATTATACTGGAAGGTAGTCTCTTCCATGCAGAATTCACTGCTGTTTTCGCCACTGAAGTCTTAATTCAGGGGATAACTGCAAATTACATGGATGGGAAGCAGAGGTTAGGGGAAGGAACATTTCTCATGGTAAAGCTCAAGGAGTTGGCAACCGAACTTCAGCTTGGCAGATAGGATGGCTCCATTATTTTATCCACTTGTCACTAGACAGCACCACCGTGAAATTCTCAATATTTTTATCCTGATCGTTTTCTGGTTCTGGCAGGAGAGAAATATCTGTCAAAATACTACTGCCTCTTCACCTCCTTGTTAATTTCATCTCTTTGCTGAGTTTTGTCTTAATGTAGCCACAAACATACCGAGGCAAAAGCTGTCTCTTTCTAGCTATTCCTTGTAGTACTCTGTAGCATGAGCTAGTTCTACCCGGGATCTAGGTAAATACCAGTGTTGCATTTTGGTATGCTTGCCTTATTTTCTGGGTTGTTATTATTTGCTTTGCTGGTCACCTTTTGTTCAAGAAATCCTCCTTGCCCTCTCACATGGGAGATGTCTACAGTTTTACTGCCAGTCTTCCTCCAGACTCTGAGGGACGTTTTGTGTAAGCGGATGCTATTCCCAAAGTACAGGCGAAGGGGAGTATTATACACCTAAGAGGAAAGCAAAGTTACTTTCCAGTGGTTGTGGTTCTTGGATATGGGCTGTGCGGTTTGTTTTTTTGTTTTGTTTTTTTTGCAGATACATACACTTAAGAGTGTGGAGGTTTGCACAGTGCTTGAACCAGACTTGTTTTTACCGAAGCAATACCCAGAGGGGGCACACATGCTCTACCGTCCCTCCCAGTGTGTACATGATCACAAAACAGCAGTGAACTCTGCAAAGACTCAAGGGCAGAAGTACCAAAAAAAGAGACTTGGAGAAGGAGGAAAGAATGAAAATACGTAGCAACTGTGCATATGGGTATTACAGCTTAGAGAACTGCAGTTAATAGCAATGCTTTTTCCTCTCTTTTGAGACCCAGTCCATAAACGCTGGGTGATTCTAATATTTCTGTCAATCATACACTTGATGGAGGTGTGGAGCTGGGTCTCAGGATGTCCTTAAGAAAGACACTTATATTAAATATGTTATTATTTCACAATGCTCTGGCAATCACAAAGATGGGTTTGAGAGAGCATTGCCCCAGGCATGAAGCTCCCTGCAGACACTAGTGACTGATAGTAACTGAGATCTAGTAAAGTGCAGCCCACTCACCCCAAGGAACCAGACAGGATGACTCATAGGTCATAACACACCAGTGAAAAAAAAATGGTCTTCTTGATATTTAGTGTCCAAAGATGACTCAGCCACAGAGGTGTGAGGATTAGGAAAGAAAGCAGATGTTCATTTCTTGATTTGGATGGAATTCTAATACAACGGTTGGATGGATTTTGAGATGAACCCAAAGAGCTGCCTTAACCTGTAATGAGGCTGAATAGCTGACAGAAGTCTCTCCAGAAGGATTGTCATCAGACATTATCATGCCACAGCCTGTTCTGGGCTGGCCTTGGGCCTTTTCTAAAAATGAGCTTCTGAAACTTAAAGGCTTCTTTCTTTCTTTCTTTCTTCCTTTTCCCCCTCACCGCCCCCACCATCACCAGACACAGCAGTATTCCTCCCTCAGAGCTGGTTTGTGCCTGGAATCTCAGACCCAGTTCTTATCCTTCAATGAGAAGAGCTGAGATTATTTTTATCCTAATGGACCTCTGCAAAACTATCAGATCAGTTTAGTCACTGATTCTAGTGCCAGAAATTTCTGCCTGTCATGAAGAGCGCTAAATCATTGCCCCTGTTTCTGGATCTGAATTTGGCCCATCTCAAGCCACTGCTTTTCACCTAAGAATGCAACTTCCTGCACTCAGGAATCCCAGAATGGTAGGGGTTAGAAGGAACCTCTAGAGATCATCTAGTCCAACCCCCCTGCTAAAGCAGGTTCACCTAGATCAAGTCACATAGGAAGACATCTAGGTGGGTCTTGAAGACCTCCAAGGAAGGAGACTCCACACCCTCCCTGGGCAGCCTGTGTCCCTCACCTGAACAGTGACATAGTTTTTTCTTATGTTTAAATGGAACGCTTTGTGTTCCAGTTTCATCCCATTAACCCTTGTCCTGTCACTGGATACAGCAGAAAAAAAAAAGTTATGCCCCAACCTCCTGACACCCACCATTTAGATATTTATAAATATTAATGACATCCCCCCTCAGTCTCCTCCCGACTAAAGAGCCCCAATTCCTGCAGTCTTTCCTTGTATGAAAGATATTCCAGTCCCCTGATCATCTTGGTGGCCCTGTGCTGGACTCTCTCCAGAAGTTCCCTGTCCCTCTTGAGCTGAGGAGCCCAGAACTGGACACAGGACTCCAGATGAGGCCTCACCAGGGCAGAGTAGAGGAGGAGAAGAACCTCCTTTGACCTGCTGGCCACACTCTTCTTGATGCATCCCAGGATGCCATTGGCCTTCTTGGCCACGAGGGTACATTGCTGGCTCGTGTTCAATTCACTGTCAACCAGGACTCCCAGGTCTCTCTCTGCAGAGCTGCTCTCCAGCAGTTTGAATCCCAGCCTGTACTGGTGCATGGGGTTGTTTCTCCCAGATGCAGGACTCTGCACTTGCCTTTGTTGAACCTCATGAGGTTGCTCTCCACCCAACTCTCAAGCCAGTCGAGATCCTGCTGAATGGCAGCACAGCCTTCTCGGGAATCAGCCAGTCCTCCCAGTTTGGTGTCATCAGCCAACTTGCTGAGGGTACACTCTGTCCCCTCATCCAGGTTGTTGATGAAGATGTTGAACAAGACTGGCTCCAGAAACGATCCCTGTGGAACTCCACTGGCCACAGGCCTCCAGCTTGGCTCCATTGTTCACCACCCTCTGGGTTCTGTCATTCAGCCAGCTCCCGACCCACCTCACTGTCCACTCATTCAAGCCACACTGTCTGAGCTTTCTGATGAGGATGTTATGGGAGACAGTGTCAAAAGCCTTGCTGAAGTCAAGGTAGACAACATCCACTGCTCTCCCCTCATCTAGCCAGCCAGAAGGCTAGCAGGTTGGTCAAGCAGGATTTCCCCTTGGTGAATCCATGTTGACTCCTCCTGATAACCATTTTCTGCTTCATATGTTTGTCTTCTCCAAAGGGAAGGTCCAGCTTTTTTTAGGGGATGTGTCAAGGTGCCCAGAAAGCAGCAGTATTCCACTGCCCACTAAGTAAGGGTGGAAGAGAGGAGAGAGATGGTTGATGAAGGAGTGATGTTGAAGCTAGCTGTTGCCAGCAGGCTTTCCAATTACTCTCTGAAAACTTGAAGATCTCCAGTGTCCTAAGCTCTGCAGGGACCGTGATACACCACAAATCATGAAACTGTCAGAGATACTGTAAACATTTCTAATCTGACAACTGGAAGGTACTACAAGGATATGAAAAGCTGTGTACTGCAAATCATGCAGGCTGTAAACAAGAAAAGAGAGGGAATTGTATGCATTTTGAGAGAAGTTATGCTGTAGGCTTATGTCTGTGGTTCAGGTGGCCTCTCCAGATGAGCAGAGGGCAAAGGGATGGAGACACTACCACAGCATCTTAGTTAAAACATTTTTTTTCTCTTCTTCTCCAACGAGCCACAAAATATGAGTGTTGCAGTCCCAGGGATGCCGAACAGCTAAAAGCAAAGTCACAACATCAAGAAAGCCTCCAACTTGGGTAAGAAATAAAGGAGTACTTAAGAGTGGCTTTGAAACACCAAGGGCAGCCAGAAAAGTCCTCCAAGTTACCTTTTGTTTCTCTATTTGCATTCCCTGTGTGTTTCTGTGAAATAAAGAGCATGAATAGCGTGAGGAAACCAAAGGAAGGTCAGATCTCGGTGGGGCATCCTCTTGTCAAGGGAGCCTACATGTCCTGTTTGCAAACAGCAGCATAGCCTGGAGGGAAGGACTCCTGAACTGATAGCTAGGCATAAAATTAAGTTTTCAGGTAGCTGAAACAAGGCTGCTTTGGTTTTCTTTCATCCATGACCTCCTCTGGGAGAGCACCAACCTACTCACTGTAAAAGAGAAAACATTCTTGTGCTAAGACTTATTCTGCCAGACCTTAGGTATGGCTTTTGGCGCTCTTTGCTGAACTTTATGGAATAAACTAGATTTTGTCACTTATCCTTTTACTATATCTAGTAATTAATGTGATCTCAATGTGAACCAGATACACATGAAAGGCATTAAATCCTTGGAACATAGTGAATGTATTATCAGGACAGAGAGGCATGCTTATGTAACATCTGCTTCCCCAAAATATGTGCTGAGAGGCTGGGAGTGAGAATCCCATCATCCCTGCAATGACTGCTGTCAGATAGTGCTGAAATCAAAATAAAGATAAGTAAAGAGAAAGATAAATCAGCAGTGCCCTCTCAGCAAGCTGGAGAAAGATGGCTGGGTATGGAGAATGATCACGTTTGCCCGATAGCCAATAGAGGAAAGTCACTTTAAATGCATTGGTAGAAATTCAGGAGTAGAGACTTGAGAGGAAAAGGAGCGTGTGGGAGAGGAAGAAACAAGGTGGAGATGAAGATAGGACACGGTCAAGCACCGAGCAAGCCCTTCTTGGGCAGCTTAGACAGAGAAAAAGAAGGAAACTGAGAAGAAGAGTACAGTGATACATGCAAAGGATTTACTAGTAAAAGAAAGTCAGTAAACACATGGATATAGGAAAAAACCCCAACTGTGAGCATTCCGTGTGTTGGGACTTGGTCAAGTTCTGTGAGTTGGGCCCTGTACAGGTTGTTCTCGCAGTAGGTGGTGTCTGTGTGTGTTCCCCAGAAAGCGCCTCGGCCTCCAGCTCCAGACTTTGCCAACCAGAGGTCTGCAGTGTGCACATACATCAGGGAGAACCCTGGGAGAAATGTCCCGTGCACATGTGGCAATCCTACATCACATCTCTGAGGGCAGGTGGACACATCCAAATGCCTGAGGACTCTCGCCTTGCCAACACCATGACATCAATGGGAGACAGTATTTGTTTCAGTGGTGGTACATCTTTATTTCCTCCATGTCTAAGTATGTTGCTCGGTACTGCTTGCTTCAAATACTTGTTATTCCACGAGTCTTCTTCTCTGGAGGTTTCCAAACCCGCCTGGACACGTTCCTGTGCGACCTGATGGAAGCAAACCTGCTTTAGCAGGAGGCTGGAATAAATGATCTCTAAAGGTCCCTTCCAATCCCTACCATTCTATGATTCTATGAAACTCTAAGTTCATAGACAAGCTACTGGGCTCGTATAGCAGAGGGGCTGATAAGAAACAGGAAGGTAGCCAGGCAGTAAGGCTGTGCTGGTTATGGCAGCCTACCAGTCCACAAGGACATAAGCACAAGGTTCCCAAGCATCGTTTACCTTCTAGTCTTGCATCTTCATAGCAAGGCTTAGAGATAGCCAGCCCACACACCTACTCTGGAACAACATTTTCCTGGAAATGTTCATTAGTCAAAATGAAAGCCACTGCAGAAGCGTTCATTAAAAAATAAGGCTCCGTTGATATGGAAAAAATTAGCTGATACTTCTGCACACCAAGAAATATGCCAGTCTAAGCCATTCTGCAGAGGTAAAATATATACATATATATATATTTATTTATGAGTGGTTTAAATGTTACTGTTGTTTTCTGTGTAGTCAAATTCAGACATACAACGATCTTTTTCATGTTACACAGATGCCTCTGCCCTTGGCTCCATCAGCAGACCTACACCAAGCACTGCTGACGATGCTTTTGCCTCAGGACATAACCTGAGGCTCCTCTAGGCAAGCAGTGGTGGTTTAGACATTGCTGCCCATTTCTGCCCTGCAGAGGAGAAAACACAGCAGTGGGCAAGACTGTCTAAACCTTCATTATCTCAGTGAATGCGTGCCATAGCCCTCAGCCTCTCACGGTAAAATTGTCCAAAAAAAACCTTTAAAAAACGTGAACTGAATGTATCAAAAGCATAGATGAGTTTGCAGAGAACCCAGAGGAATAGCACTAACAATTACAGGTAAACTTCCCTGGTTTTTTTTTTCCTCAGTGAAGAGTTAACTCAGATGCTCAGAAATAATGTTTCCAAATTGTTCTGCTATCACTTGGTTGGGAAAGGACACAGAGTATCCCAGCTTACTACGTGTAAAGCTTGCTTTGTGTTTTTTCCAGATGCTGAGGGAGGCAGGCAAGGGGACCTACATCTCTTACAAAATTTTGACAACTGTAGGGTTCCACACAAGCTGCTTTTCAAACTCTGCTCTCAGACAGCCTGCAGAGCCTAAAGGCACCTCACAGGGTCCCAATCCTGGTCTGGGCAGTCAGACTGTCTGGTGTAAGTGGTGTCTTTCTCCCACGACTCACACATAGGCTTGAAAGGAACCACCTTTTGCCTCCCAGACCAACCCGTTTCTTAATAATATGGTGTGGCTGCAAAGGACAGACTTGACTGGAAATGTACTAAAGCATACAAAACAGTGTAAATTAATTTTAACATTTAAAGAGTAAAAAAAAAAAAAAAGAGAAATCACTAAAATAAAATGATTTTCATGCCAAAGTTCATCAGTTCCCTTGATTTACTTCTGACTCCTCCCCAAGACACTCAGCTGCAACTCATGGTTGTGTAAGGAAGCAAGCTGCCTGCTTTTGGGTCCTCATGAATCTGAATGCTCTGGCCATGATGCATTTGCAGATGCTTAATTTTAAGCACCAAGGAGCTCCATTCTGGGTTCTTAAGTGCCCTGTTTTATTTTTTTTTTTTTTGGCTAGATCAGGGCTGAGAGAGAAATGGGGTTTTGTGAGTCTACAGTGTGGGGGAAAACAGCACCAGTGCTTGCAGATATAAAATCCCAAATGCCTGTGGTTTCTAGGAGATGGTTCCTGGGAGAAGCCCCGTCCTGCTGCTGTCTGAAGTACACTGAGAAAGACCTGAAGAGGAGAAGAGGCAACAAAAACACTCAGAGCAGCCATTTCCTAGGCTAGAAAACAATGGAAATTTTATTGAACAGAGATGGCTCATGAACACGCTCAAAGGAGTTCCACCTGCTGTTCAGCAACATTCGTTGCCATCTGACAATAACCTACGGGGGGCAGCTGTATAAAATAGGAATAAAATACCAAATTGCTATATTCATTAATAACTTTGCCTTCCAAATACAGAACCGTTTGTTATTCAAAGTCTGAAAATAGACCACAATTGTCAGCGTTTAAACCGAACCTTTATGATAACAAATATACAAAAAAAAAAAAAAAAAAAAAGCAGTCAATATATTAAACATTTAAATCAACAGCATACATTTCTCAGAGGTAAACACTGAGCAAACAAAGCCACCAATGATGCTCAGAAATCAGGTAAAAGTTTCAAGGTCAAGCTCCAAACACTGTAGCTTTCCTAATGCCATAGTGGTATTACACTTTTATCTAGCTCCTAACTTGAAAACTAGGTAGCATGAACAATTTAAAAACATAACGTCCGCTATCCGGCAGGAAATTAGAAGTTTCTTAGGTCCTCCTCGTATTTTTATCGAAGCACCTGCGGAGACAGAGGGCAGCAAGAGTCAAGCACTTTGTTTTGCGAGGTTGGGGTTTTAGTTCTGTGACAGACGAGGGCAGCAGCGTCCTCATACCAAACACGAACTCCAGCACTGACAAAAGAGAAAGTACTGGCCTGACAAAGGGCGTGAGAATCAGCCTTTGCAACTCGCAGTTAAACAGAATGGGACTTGCGTTACCTGCCTATTCACTGAAAGCCTGTGCTATTTCTACTGCACAGAGAATGTCTCCTTCAGTAGTTGATCTATTGCCTGAGTTTTGAAAGCTTGGGATACGTACATACGCTCAAAAATAATGTGACAAATTCACTGTCAATAAAAACAAGGTTTAATGCCAACGACTAATAAAAGTTCATATTGCAATATTGCTCACGACATAAATGTACAATTTGCACAAAAACATGGCTCTTCAACATGAATATTATGCAAGCTACTATATATATATATAATATGTATAATTTCTTTCCTTAAAGAATTGTATGCCAGAGTGCATGCAAAGAGAGTTTCAAAGCAGTAACACAACAGGAGCAATCACTTGTTTACAGGTTACTGAAACCATTCAATACAGAAACACTAGGATATTAGATAACAGACAGACAGATAGGTAGATGTATATACACACTGCTTTTTCGTGGACCTTCTCATGTTATGCCAGAAGTAATAAGCTCAGACCCCTATGAAAGACTGATCCAAACAGGGCTCTCAATGTTCTTCACGCTCTTTGACCATAAATCACTTCTGTTGGAGATGACAGCGAAGGAGGCACTTGTCCTTTAGCCAGGAGTTGAGGCAAGCAATCTTCTCTGTAAGCCAACATCTGTTCTGATTCCTCTCCATTTCTAAGCAGTGGGTGGTGAGCATCTATCCGTCCTATGTTTTGGCTGGTCCCAAGCAGTCTCCTGCAGCCTTTACAGTTGGAAACCCAAAAAGACTGGAGAGCCTGGATCCCTTAAACAGCAGTGCACAGCACTGCCACCGTTCTAGTCAGATATGTACAAGGGACGACACGTATCCTCTGGTTTAAAATTTACATGAGAGTATATACAAATAAAGCTATTCTATCAAGGTGCAAGTTTATTATCATCTGGTGTGTTCCACCGAAGACTTCTTGAAAACCTTTATACAGACCCACTAGGAGAGTTTACACAAAGTTGACGTTTTGTCACATTTCAGTAGGTAGGCTTCACCCTGCAAGCTCTGTTACTTTCCCTTAAGAGTTCTGCCCATGCACAGGACTGGATTTGGTAGACTACAGTCATGTCTAATATAATTTCCTTGACTTCTATACATTTTTAACCGGGGTGAATTGGCACCATGTGTTGGGTTTTTTTTTTCCCAGGAAGTCATCAATCTCTATGAAATGAGTCAGAACATGTAGCTGGACATTGAGGGGTTTCCAGTTCCCGTGCCCAATCCAGCTTTTCTTGCTTTTGTGGGACTGTGGTATGTGAAGCTAGCACAGTTTGGCCCTAAGGGTATGTCTGGAAGTCCTTGGCACTATCTTACACTAGCTGATGGCAGGCAGTGCTTTTAAAGAAACTAAAAAACCCACTCTTTCCCCCCCCCCAAAAAAAGGGCCAAATGTAATTTACTAAACAGTAAACATCAGACTGATGCACTAAACAGATGGATATGGAATGCAACTTGTCTGAAAATAGAATGGTTGATGTTTTCTTAGGCAAGTCTAAATTAATAAAAATCTTTCCCACCCCACACAGGCCTCACTCTGCAGCACGTAAATATATGATGCTTCTAATAAAGTCACTGGAAATGCAGAGGCTATGATCAACGAACAGAAAGAAAGCCTCCCCTCTCCTACTTCTCTCCAGCAAAAACCTCGGAATTGTGCAACTAACTCGTGTAACATAAGTACATGTTTATGATCCCTGCTGAACTAAGCCTGCTGCCTACAGTGACAGCAGGATTTGGCCTTCAGCCTTTATGGAGTACCAACCACAACTCTGCAGATGACTGGATGGGAAATTGTATCCGCTAGTGCATTAAAAAACCATACAGGCTTGCAGTAACCCCCGTTAAAGATTGCCACTGACTTCATGAGAGAGTGAGCAGACTTTAACAAGTGCATGTTCTGCACCACTGGAGTTAAGTCTCTCCAAAATCTTTCTCATTTTCCACCATTTTGTAAATTGATTATAAGAAAGCCTTCAGAGCACAGGCTTTGCACGTGTCCTCTCAAGCTAAGGGGAGTATTTCACACCAGAATGAAGATCTGGTTAGTTTGTCTCTTTTTGTCAGAGTAACACAGTAATAAAAACTGGACTTTCTGGTTTCACGGGCTGCCCTGCCTTTGCAGAGTGTTACCAAAAATGACATTGAGCAATGACACATGAATCATAATCTCACTGGAGATTTTAAAAGGATCAGCATCAGACAGAATAGGGTTTGGGATAAGCTAAGGTGTGCTCAGAGAAGATGCTTTCAGAGCTTTTCCCACCGTTTATGCTAAAGATCTGATTATGCGCTGGAACACGTAAAGGTTTCTGATCTTGCTCAACGAACGCATTATATTCAAGGGAAAATTACATTCATTAAAAAAACAGTAATTAAAAAAAATCAAAAGAAATGAAATACAAACACACATGTAAAAATAATGTTCAAGTTGGGGACAAAAGCTGCCACTTCAAATTAAGTCTGAGCTCCTCTATTTTTAATACATTCTATTTTTAATATGCGTTTTCCGAATGCCCTCAGTGGAACGGTTTGCTTTGGAACATTAACAGCATGAAACAGGCAATTTTCAAAAGCATCTAACAGACTTGAGAGACTGTCATCTCTGAATGAGCTACAGATGTCCATCTGCCTTTTTGAGGAAAAAATATTTGGTTCTAGAAGCATTTGTATGTCTCAGCTATCCTCCTTCTTTATTGGAAAACATCAACCATCCTATTGTTTACACCCTGACTCTCTGCTATTTTTTTTTTTATCCATCATAAATAGATAAGCAAAGGGGAAGAATGTTCCACCTGTGGTGAGGGAGCACTGGAACAGGCTGCCCTGGCAGGTTGTGGAGTCTCCTTCCTTGGAAGACTTCAAGACCTACCTGGACATGTTCCTATGCGATCTGATCTAGGTGAACCTGCTTCTGCTGGGATAGATGGACTAGATGATCTCTAAAGGTCCCTTCCAACCCCTACCACTCTATGATTCTATGATGTCAAACGTGACTGTGAAGCCACAAACCAGTATTTAAACTACATCTGTGGGATGAAGGACAGTTGTGTCTGTTGACGATTACTGTTGAGTTGAGTTGTGTGACCTTTCATTTGCTTCTCAATAGAAAGTGAAGTGAAACCTTCCCATAAACACCCAGCAATGGATGGCAGCAAACAAAACTACCTTTCTAGAAAAAGAAACCAAACCCAAATCATAACAAATGCAAAACCACCACAACCGTTCCTTGGTTTACATTACAGAAATTAGGACTCTGCCTAAAAATTGCAAACATTCAAGATATAACTCGATGGTTCTGCACAGTTCTAGAAAACATCTCATTTCTAGCACATCCTGTCCTCTTGTTTTTGTTTTCCTTTTCTAGCTTTTGAGTTCAAAGACATCTCAGGGGCAAGTGGCAGTGGATGTGAAGAGAGAAGAAGGAAGCAAAGAGCCATCCCACAGACAATGCAAACTCTTCTGTCTTGTCAGGATGCGCATGCTGGGATTTCCCCACTCAGCTGCTGTTTTCAGTGGCAAACATAGATACAAAACCAGTCCCTCGGAAGTGGGTGACAGAGGAAGGATCTCTTCCCCATTTAAAGATCAAGATTGTGCTTTCTAATTACAGATCCAAGTTCAGCTTGTAAGGTGCGAGGTGTGCAAAGATTTCAAAGGGGAAACAGTATGAAAGAGAGATGGAAAACAGACCTAATCCACAGACTAGAAACATCAATGGAAAGGCTGCCAGCAATTTTAATGGGGGGAATTTTATCACGCCTTCATATTTGGTTTGTGAATGATGTTATAGTAGAACCTTATGTTTTTCCTAGAACACTCGTGTTAAACTTTGTTTAACATTTAAATTACTTCTTGAATCCTGTATCAAATATTTCTATATTCTAAACTAGGTACAAAGTGAAGCCCATTTGGGAGAGTGGAGGGAGGTTTAGTTGCACTAATGGATATTGCATTAATGCTTAGCATCAAGGAAGGCTGACTGCCATTAACGAGAAATCTCATTACAAACACGATTTCACGCCTCATAACATATCCCACGGATCTGTTTACTGTCCATCTCTCTCTCAAACATACAATCACACAGAGATAACTATAGACAGAAAATCCAAAGCATTGCATATGCTTCATCTTGTCTTCCCAGTAAAAGAACCGCAACCAACGCAACATCAAAACCCACAAAGAAGCAGCAAATGCACAGCTTAGATGATAAAGAACAAATTATTTTACATTGCCATTTCTGGATGACTTAAGATGCTTTCCAGACTTCAACATAATCAAAAGCCTGTTGTGAGGATAACTAATGCACCAATAGCATTATAACAAGCTTTCAGATGAGCAGGATTGAAGGACACTCTAGTAGCCCACTTGTTACTGGGTGTGGGGCATATGTGAGAGAATATTTTATTTCCTGTGGAGTTTTTTATTCTGCTGATTTTCATTATGTCACAATTGAAAAAAAAAAACCTGCAGGATCCAGATCCCTCTGCTGTGTGGTAGTTGGCAGATTGAAGAGAGAGTGGGGAAAAAGAAAGAGCACTGACCTCATCTTGGGACTGTGAACAGCAGAGGTGCATTATTCAGCCTTCCACATAACGTCAAAGAGATCAGTAGAAGGAAGGTCCTGCACTGCAGAGAGGGGGATTTACTTATTTATTGTATGCATAATGCTTAAGCACCTCTGTTCCCCAACGATACAGCACATACAGCTGTACAGCAGCCGCAACACTCCAGAAACCAGGATAGGAAGCGACGTGCTGGTCAGAATGTACCGATGGGACTTATAACAGCTCAAGTTTTTCTAGTATTAACTGGAATTTTGCCAGGAACATGGGATCAATGAGCTCTCAGATACTTTCCCTTAGCCCTTGTATCCTTCAGTGGTAACCAAAACCTCACCACTCAAGGCAGACTGCACATTTTTACCATGTCCCCAAATGGCACAATTAGTCACAGGCTCAATAACTGCAAGGCAGAAAACAGTTCCTAAGGTAGCGAACCAAGCTTCCCAAATTCATCTATGAGGCTTGAGGAGGTTAAGCAGGATATTTAATCGTGAATTCTTGGATGCTAGGGAAGCAGCTTTCACTCTGATGAGGCTCCAGGGGCTTTCAGTACTCCCTCTTACCTTCTGCCCCAGTGAGGCATGGCCAGCGCTGGGGCATGTGTGGGGCTTTCAAGCATGCTCGGGAGCAAATCCCAGCCTGCAGATGAGCTGTGAGCTCTTTAAAAGCTACGCAGAACAGAGAGAAACAAGGCTTTGGAAAGGCTCATTTGAAAGCCTCTCACGTAGTAAGATATAGGATAGTCAATTTATCCACTGCTGGGAAGGGGAAAGGGTAAGGCTGGGCTCCCTCAAACCTGTGGCTTTAACAAGTCCAGATGTTTTGAACCGTGTTAATCCGTCCCTGCCACAACACAGAAGGTGTTAAGGCTTTGACCTTAATTAATTAAAATGACCTCCTAACGGTACTGGCTTTTTCTAAAGTGGATGTCTCTTCTTGTGTGTCTGAGCATCTCCATTTTCTGATGTGGCTTATTTTAAACCATGAATGACTTCTGATTGGGTATTTCAGAGATTTTTTTTCCCCTCTTGTCTTTGTTTGCTTTAGAAAGGCAATAAGAAACAAGATTGCCTCTCACTGCGCTGCGCAAAGCCGAGTAATGGAAGTTTTAATGAAAACACAGCAGCAGAGATGACGGGAAGTGGAAAGACCAAAGTCAACCACACACAAAGGAGCTCAGGCAAATTTGCTTTTGCAGCTGCGGCAGTGGAGATGTTTATAGGGACAAAGCAAAGCTACCAATTGCTACAGCTACGTGGCCATATCTGAGCAGTGGGACCAAGTGAACCTTCAATGTGGGCACTGCAAAGACCAGAGCCCCCTAGGCTGGTCAAGGATGGGAGATGGGACTGCTTCTTTCTCTCCTCCCACCCTATCTTCTGCCCTTTCCTCTGATCTCACAGAGACCCCGAGATGGAGAAGAAATGAAGCAGGAGATAGGGAATAACCATACTTTTGGGATCCAACGCAAAGATCTGGGGTTAGACATTCAAAGCCTTGCACTTAATCCTCTTCCCTTACTGAGACCTCTTCATTAGTGTGCCATCTAACACAGACAGAAACCCATGCCTAAACTAAGCATGTCCTTTCACAGTGTCATCACCTCTGGAGGATGAAAGAATAAAACTATAAGCCCAAAAAGGATGAGAAATGCCTTTTCAAAGGAAAACAAACACCCAAATTGCTGCTCATCTACAATCAGGTTGACAGATTTAACCTACTAAACAACACAGCTTGCAATCCACAAGATGTTTATAGAATTTTATCTACCCAGCCAATGCAACCTCTCTTCTAAGTTGCTGCCGTGTTTCCTGGGGGTTTCAGTGACACACAGTCCAAGCAAAGCACAAAAAACATTGTCTACTGAGGCTACTGACTTGAGAATGTGAGACACCACATTTTCAGCCCTCTACATGCACCGAAGACAAACACAGGTTAGGCCATCCATGGCTGTTCCATGCAAGAAGCCTTGAACCAAGCTGAAAGAATGACAGTCTAATGGCAGCAGAAAGAAACTGAATATCCTCCTCCTAGCCATGTTGAGCTTGCTTCCCCAGTTCTTAGGCTCACTGAAGGCAGTTGGCAAATGCCCATTAGCTTCTGCAGGTTTCCACATTTCCCTTCTGCTTTGGGCACCACATTGGTAATGTTTTCAGCAGCGGTCTCGTTGAACTTATGGATCATTGACTCACAGCTGAAGACTTGGCTTTGCTATTTTGTTGTCCTGGGAGGCCGGTTATAAATGGTAGGTCAGGTGCAATCCTACTGAAACGTGATAATCGAGTCAGAGCAGGCAGCCTCTGCTTTCACCCGCTGAAGGTAATGGGCCTTACCTCCACAAAAATAACAAGTTAAAAATAACAAAACATTACATTTACCATAAAGGTATGGAAAATGTGTTTGAAAGTGCTGCCAGTGGGAGATAAAAATGTGCTTATAGGCAGACATCTAAAATTAGTGGTGTTCTCGTCTATGGGTTTCAGATATTACTGAGTGTATTTCAAGGCTAACTTTCTGCAAGCTAGTTTGCTAAATACTGGGACAAATCCTAAGCAGCTTTTTAAATGCTTATATGTTTCAACATCTCTGGGCCAGAAGATGAAAGCAACATCAGGCCCTTCATTTCTGTAAAGCACTTGCACAGCCTCACATGAAAGACACTTTGTCAAACAAACCAACTTCAAGTCTTTGACTTTAGATAACTCTCATTCATCTTTAAAAAAATAATAATCATCCACTGACTTCAGAGGCAGCTTTAGTGAATGCAGGCTTCAGGATGTCATCGTTCAGCAATATTTCTAAGACAAAGCCAGCTCCTGAGGGATGCTGAATACCTGCAATTGACTTTGACAAGTTCTGCAGGTTTGCAGGTTCTCAGCTTCTCCTCGGATTTAACCCATAGGCAAGAAAACTAGGAGTGTTTTTTTCTCACGGATCACCTGAGCCTTGCCTTGAGCATATGGATGTGTGAACTTTACCACCACCTGTATTTTTCTTGCACATAAAAAAACCCCCTCTTAAACAGGGTCTTGCATGCCTGAGTCCCCACACACTTAGTTCCATTGTATATCATAACAGAACCCTCCTCTGATGTTAGACAGGTACGAGGGGGAAGAAGAGATGCCTTTTCTTTTTTATTTTGGTACAAATTGAGGACTTCCCCCTTTTCCTTAAATCTCTAAAGAGCAGCACATTGTGCTACACCCTGAAATAAACCCTAGAATTTCTAAAAGCCTCCAGCACACCACACGCTGCACCCCATCCAGCACTTGTGCAATGTTTGGTACCAAGCCAGCGGGTATTTCATACGAAATGCCTCAGCGTCTAAAGCAGCATGTGGAGGATTCAGCAAGCAGCTCTCATTAGTGCCAATAGAAGCCTGGCTACTAAGCCTTCACACCTCTTTAAAGATGTTTCCTCTGTCTTTTAATAGACATTTGCACAAATCCACTCCAAAGCTGAGACCAAGCAGGCAAGTTTTAGCTGGGGGAAAAAAAAAAAAACCCTTCCATCTTAGGCATTTGCAAGCTGGCCCCTTTCCAGAATGGAGAGCATCTGGCCACCAGCTGTGCTTAGAGGACCGCAGGCGTAAGGAAGAGATCAGGGGAAAATCTGAGAAACAAGTATAGAGTGCTGAAACTTGCCATGAGAAGAATACCAGCCTTCCTCTGTGATGTCCAAAACCTTTGCCCTCCCCATCCTCTTCTCTTTCTAGCTCTCAAGCCAGTTATTGGAAACTCCCATTCAGGAGAACACAGATACTCTTTCTGGGCTCTAGAGTGAAAAAACTGGAAAGTGTGGAAACTGGCAGCATGTGAGACAAAGTGGAAGGGGAGGACCTCGTAGAGGCAGAAGGAAAGATCTGCCATGAGGCAAGATCAAGATGCCTGTAAATCTTCAAATATTACAGCAGTGGATTAGTATAAAAAAGACAGATGTAAGGGAACTAAAACAGACCTTCACTCATTACAGGCTAGAAAGTTAAGATTAAAAAAAAAAAAAGGGCAAGAAAATATTATAAAAGTTTTTATGAGACTGTTGCAGTTTTTTCCATTTCACACAGATTTAAGGCAACATTTTCGCTCAAAATTTGTAAATTATTGCAACTCATAAAAAGACTAAAGAAGCAGAAGGCTTTTCAGTTTCTAAGATGATAACAGCATCTCTCTCTAAAAAATGTTACTAAACTGCTCTGCTGGAAAGAGCCTTATCTGATAGGGATAGTATTCATGGGCACTCACTGAAACTCACACTGGTTTTTAGATCAGATTGACAACAGAGCCTTTCCCCCCAGCCCCAGATTAATGGTATGAAGAATCCATGCATGAAGCCACGTATAATAAAGCTTGATGATTATGAAACCAGCTAGAAGACAGGATCAGAACTGCAATTGGTCTTGATGAAGTGGGGAAATTTCCCCAAATTAAAGCAGAACAAAGCTAATAAAGACAAGTTGAAAGTGTTATGCTTTGGAAGGTGTAGTAAACAAATGCACTAATACAAGTGGGAACTCCTGGGAAAGCAGTAGTGAATCATCCAGGAAGACAGACTAGATGCAAGTCAGCCAAGGGATGTTCTAGCAGAAAATACTCTGGGCTATGTTTTCTGATACACTTTACAGGAACAACAGGAGATGGTTACTCTGCTTTGCTTGTTGCTGTATAAAACCCCTGCTGGAGTATTGCATTTTGGAGTAACTGGGGAGTCATGAAGGGAATGACAGCAAAAATCAGAGACCTTGAAAGTACTGGCAAAGGAAATAACAAAGACTGTACTAGTGAGGAGGTAGGATAATTCCTCTCACACATAGAATCATTTTGTAAGATCATCCATTCTTCCTGTGTATCAGGGTCTCAAGGAAAAATGGCTGGATTTGCAGTAAAGAAATTCCAGGCTCTTAGGAAAACATTCTGATTATGAAGGCGGTGAAGATCATGGATCCCCATCACTGGACATTTCAGGAGCCTGCAAGCTGCACACTGTCTGGCTTGGTTCAGCCAGACCTCACCCGGACTCACAGCAGTAAAGGTGGATTAAAAGCACAGTTTTCAAACTCTAGTCTGTGGATCCTCAAAGGTCTGCTGACTACTTCCAGGAGAAATGAACGCCAGGGTTACAAAGGGCTGGCTGTTCTGGTGGCAAAAGTGATGGAGGTCACAGGTCAAAAAAGAATTCAAAGGCGTGAATTTTAAGATTCCTTTCAAGTGTATGTCTTTGACTTTGGGATCACCAGCGTTTTGAAGGGCAAAAGTTATTCCCTTATAAACCAACAGCTGCAATCCCTTCCTGTTCTCTCCTGCCATTTGCTAGACACCGGCAAGGCAAATCTCATGGTAGATGCCACACTTTCTGTCACACTCTCAGCCATCCAGATTCACAAGCCCCTGAAGGAGGAAGAGGACACACGAATGCATGGGCAGACTTGCACTATGTGTGTTTGGAGGCAGCTGAGCTCTGTTGGTAGAACCTTTGGCTCACGTTTGCCTTTTGACAGCCCACACATGGCGACGGCTCAGTTCGCATATGGCCACCAAAGGTCGCATGAAGCCCTTTATCTCTGAAAGAAAACTAGTAAATGTTACCACAGATATTCTCAACTCATCAAAAGAACGACTAGCACAGGGTTAGCAGTCTGTCCCTCCTAAGAAGTCCCATGTAGGTTCCTACAAACACTCAAAAGACATCACCTTCCAGGGGCAGTCTGTGCTCACAGGACTTTACATCCCCTTACCAAAGCACAGTTAGTATCTGAGCTAGAAACAAGGGCACGTTTCCCAGAAAAAAAAAAGCCATTTTCCCTACGGATATATAAGCAGCTGCAATTCCTGATGACTTCTTTTGGGCACTACACATATGCCTGAGGGAAGGATCTGAATGTTGTGATCATTGTTTGAAAAATTTTGCTGTTTTAAACCACAAAGTCATGGGGTGAGGTCTGTGTCTATCTAGTTATCATTGCCATGGACAGATGGGTTTCAATGGGTGAGGAGGCACGCTTAAACAACAAGCAGCACCTCTGTGTGTTGCTGTCTAATCAACCGCTTCTCTCAGATCACAACATTCACACGGAAGCTGCCATTACCTAAAATGTTCCAGACAACATCTTGTGTGAACATCTAGTGTGCAGGAGAAAAAAAAAAAAGAGTCCAACTGACTGACATGCTGTGTCTCTGCGACATCAGTGGCAGGTTAGACATTGTTGGAATTCGTTGCAGAAATTGTAGAGGCTTTAAAAGACCAAGCACATGGGAGGATTTAACGCCTCGAGAGCCATAAAACAGCTTCCTACCATGTTGATTCAAGCCAAAACTGTGTTCTCTGAGCATGCCAAAAGTTACCAACATGGAAGAACGCTCAACGTAGACACTTCAGCAGAAGAACAAGAGGTTCACACGCGCTGTCAAAATAAAACTTCTAAAGCCTATGAACTGGGCACAGTTTCTGAACAGCATGCTAGGAAAGAAATATATTAATGTCACTTTGCCATGGAGAAGGCAACATCTTTGCCTACTTCTTGCCGTGGTTTTCAGAGACAGAGCATCAGGAACGTTGTGGCACACAGCAGATTTGTCTTGCTAACCATATGCTGCAAAATAAACAAAGCTGTGACATTAAATCACACCCCCTATCCCACCCCACCTGAACCCTGCATTGTAGATAACCTATACATTCTCAGGATACAGTGAGAAATCATTCTATAGTACATATTTAATTATAATTTTTTTAAAAGTCTAACTTGGACACAATCTCTGGCCAGTAGCAAAGTATCAACACATTCCTGAAGTAAAGGTCTGTTATTACCCCTTCACTGTAACAAACAGAAAGTCATCTCGAGAAGGGTCTTCCAGGGGTATCGCATCACAACCAATCGCACCAAATGAAAAAAATGTGCTCATTTCACAAATGAAGTTTGACGAGAAGCGACATTGATTTTTGTCGTGGCAAAACGAAGCACAAACGGAACTTTTCACAGGTACAGTTACCATGCAAAGGCATGTTGAGTTTGTCATTGTTTTTTGAACCCCAAATGATGAGTAGCATGCAGTCCTTCTGCCCCTCCCCTCCCCAACTACTGTATTAGAGATAGTCTGGGTAATGTACCTCTTTGGTGTAACCATAGCCTGATAGGCAAGATTATACCACCCTAGGAAAGAACACAAGCAAAACTTGATCGTATGTCTGTTTACACAATGTACATTTTACCATTTAAAAAATAAAACCCTAAAACATGTTACATAAGATTCTCAAACACAGCTCTGTCAAAAATGAAACTTTAAGCTTAAGAAACAGTTTTTAAACTACAAGGCCACCCCATTATTTGTTTTTTTTATGAACAATTTAAAAAGTTCCCACCCCTAAAAATCTGCCAGTATATTTCCTCAGCTGCAACAGTCTTACCCACTCTCTAACACAGTCGATCTTTGCTTGACAGCAATAACAGTTCTTACATTTCTTAAAACGCACGAGATAATGGACTCCAGGATACATAATAGTCCTTAAACTTGAGACGCTGGAATCAATCCACCTTAAGTGACTGATTGGTCAGTTTGGGTGTTCCCTGACACCACGGCTCAGGCAGAGGCTTCTGCTCTTCACTCACATGAGTCCTGGTTTTTGTTGGCATCAAGCTCCATGACCGTGTGTGTGTGTGTGTGTGTGTGTGTGTGTGTGTGTGTTTGTATGTTCAGAATCGGAGCACAACAGCAATTCACTGGATCCTCTTGTGCCCCACCTGCTCAAAAACATGGACGAGCTTTGTCCTCTGTATTCCCTCATCCAAATGGAGTTGCAGCCCCAGTGCAGCACCTTTGGCCAACACAGAACTATTTGGATGCAAAGGAGAACAGTTTAGTTTGGGTTTGTTTTGTGGGGTTTTTTTTTGTATTCATTTAAGCAACTGCAAATGGTTTAAGCAACTGCAACAGCAGACTTGACTTGCAGGGTCTTTATTAGAGGGTTACCACCTTCCTCGGCTTTACACAATGGAGCCCTTTGAAGAAGACAAATGAATTGACTGAATCCTTGTGGCCAACGTCCTCTGTAAGTCCTGTAGTACGTTTTGACCAGACGTTTCTCCATTCTTGTCATACAGCAGCTGTTTGAAAGCTTCATTTTCAATGAGGACCATCATATTTTTCAGAAAGTACCCTTCACAATAAGCAGATAGTTCTGTGACTCCGAGGAACTACAAGAAGTGAAATTAGAGAAAGATAACCTTACTGATAAAACTCACCCAGCAAATACAGTGCATAAGAGCTGGACACAAAGAAACACACAAGCTAAGCCTTTCAGACAAGCACAGTAATGCTAACAGATAGATACATACATATACATATATATTTATATATGCATGGAGGGGACAGAGTGAATCAAACAATGCTTTACGCAGACGATTCTGGCAACAATCCCATGTCACAAGGCTCTGGTTGTTAAAGAAATAAACCTTCCAGGAGCTGAATCTTTGCTCCCTTGGAAACTGGTGAGAGTTTTATCACAGAGTTCACCAGACCCATGATTTTGTGCTACCAAGTTACACGCTAAATCTACATACTTGAGAAAACATAGTACAGACCAAGTTTCATGAATGCCATCCTTAGCAAGGATGGGACATAGGACTGTAGAAACCTGTAACTCAAAGTTTCATGCTTTGAGGAATTTGTGGAAGAGAAATGGAAATTTGTAGAGCATGTAGTTGGGGCTGTCAGTGTCCTCCTTATACTGGATACAGTGTCAGGGTCATAGGCGGGGATAATGTAATGTACGAGCAAGCCTTAAATGTGTAAGTGAAAATGTATGAGTAAACCTTACTAGACAGGAGACCCATAATGGTCATCACCCACTGGCTAGATCCTGTGGTTATGCAAAGAATATTGCTGTGATATTCCAGTGTAGGTGCCATGTCAAGTGTAGACAGCCATTCTCTCTGTTACTCTAGAGAGGAGACTGACTCCCACCTCCCTACAACCTTCCTTCAGGTAGCTGTAGAAAGTGATCATATCTCCTCCAGCTTCCTCTTCTTCAGGCCAAACACCCCCAGCTCCCTCAGCTACTCCTCATAAGAAGCTCCTACATGAGCTATACAATAAATCAAATATTTTCCAGAAGGTTCCCTCACTGCCTAATTTTTCCCTCTTAAAATAAATGGACCTGCAGATATGCTTTATTTCTTATGTATTTTACAGGTGGAAATTTATGCTATTTCAAACACCAACTGTGTAGTATCTGTACATCAAGACCTAAAATTACTACTCTCTGTAGGAAAAGTGATGTTGGGAATGGAGGTCAGATGTGCAGTGGTTTACAGCAATTTGCAGGATTACTCTGGTCAATCAAACCTCACTGCACCACTTTATCTGTTGTGTAGACCATGTAAATTACAGGAAAAAAAACTTCTAAGGAATGCCTCAAAAATATTTAATTGCAACTATTTGTGCGTCCTTTCCATCCTCCAACTGAAATCCTAACTACTAGGCACACAAGAGGAGGAGAAAAACTGAAACTAATCAGTGTGGCAACCACCTCCATCAATAAGTGAAAATAGGTTTTCTAGGTCAAAAAATGCCCTGCTTTTATGCTTAATGACTTAGGCCGCCTCACAAGCTAAGTAAATGATTTGATTCCAATAAGAAGCTGTGAGTCTCTCCTCTCCAAGACATAAAATTCTCATTATCATCTTTGCACAGCTCGGAGACACTGCACTTTGACAACGTGGCAGTTTTATATATTGACAAGCTGTCACCAGCATTGAGTGTGTTACCCCAGTGAGCTCTGGGCAAGAGGAAACAAGAAATTATAACAGAAAAATGCAGTTTTAAAGGTGAAAGAGAGGTGTCTCACTTAGGTGATTCCTGTTGAATAAGTAAGCAGTTTGTGTTGCCATAGTAAGGGATAGTGGTGCTATGTGGTGCTACACTGAAATTGAGTTTGAACTGTTTAAAGAATGGGGTGGGAAGTTGCCACCAATGCTCTTAGACTACATGATCTAGGACTGTAACTATATTAGGTACCTATTAGCCACTCAGTCCCAGTAAATGAATAACAAATCTTCAATACAGAGCAAACACACTAAGCATATAGTATATGTATCACTCTACTTATCATAAAACTGACCTACAACAGATACATAACATGCAAGCACAGGTGGTTATTTTTACCTTGGCGTGATTATAAATATCCACACAGTTGTCTGTATTAATGCTTTTTGCACAAATGATCTCACAGTGTCGTTGTAAAGCTTCAAGCTGGAAAAATTTAGCAGCAGAGAGGAGCTAAAAAAAAATTTAAAAAGCAAGGAAAAAATAATCCAGTCAGAACTGCTGAGCGATATAGAATCAGAGCTCTCTTCTTTACTGTTTCATTATAGTTTTTTTCCCCTTTCAGTTATCACGAAATTACTGACAAACAGTCAGAATGAGAAGGTTGCTTGGGTGCTTCAACCCTTTGCAGTCCCCTCTAGATCACACTGTGGGAAGCTGTACACTGAGAGACCACCACAGGCTGGTGACTTTGGAATGGGGGTGGGCTGGGGGTGTGTGTGAGAAAGAAAAAGGAAATGGCAGCTTGGAAAGTCTCGGTCACTCTGCAAACATGATTCGCAAGGAGAGATCTGCAATAACATTCCAGGAAACGAAAGGTTGTGGTTCAACCGTTCCCCAAGCTCTGGCTGAAACAGAGCACCTGGGCTGGATGTAGGGATATCAGCAGAAGGGCCAGAACCAGGAGTGTAGAAGAATTCAAACCAGATGATGATAACGACTCTGGGCAGTCTTAAAATTCTAGAGAGGCAATAAAACTCAAACCTGTCACCTCAGCAGACTCAAGGAAATGGAGTCAGATATCCATGGGCTCCTTGCTGTAGCCTGTGAGCAGCAGTAAGGTCATGTCTAGGCCACGGGCACTGAAACACTTTCTGCCTCCACATTACTCCAAGGACACAGCGGGATCCAGCACAAAGGTGGGAACCAGCTCAGTTGAGAGGCACTGCTTGGTTAACACTCACGTTAGTGCTGTGTGTCTGTACGGCTGCACTGCCACGGCTCTCCTGCCATCAGCACTCACGCTGACCTCCCTCTGCATCCACCCTATGGGTATACTACCAGGACTGGCACTGCCTTGGGATCTCTGCACGCTAATTTCAGTAGTGCTAAGGTTCCCTTTATCACTCCCTTTCTGTCCTGTTACAGCAGGGAAAAGGAATGTCATGTTCTGTCTTTCCATGGTAAGTCATTGTCTCTGGCTCTCTGCTCTGGCTTAGGAAGCAGGCTGGGGTTCTTCATTGCCTGACACCTTCTGCTAACCCAGCCAGATCTCTTAGGCCAAGCTGTTCAAGTGTTTAGGCATTTATACAGCCCTCGTCATCCAGGATGGCATTACAAAAAGCTAACCTGTGAACCCCAAAAGGCCTCTCATGCTGCTAGGCAGGAGCACTGGGGAACAAAACCCTGAAACCGCCATGACATTTAGTCTGACTTCTCCTATGCAGTCTGCTCAAGCTCTGCTTTAATCCCATAAATAAATCCAAGTGCTGGAAATCTGCAGTGCTGATGTGATAGCAGCCAGCTGGCCCCAATTATGAATTGCAGCAAAGATTTCTGTGGAGTATTTCTGGTGCTTCTTGTTATCATATTTGTAATAAGGCAAGTTGCTAAATGCAGTTTTGAAAGATAAAGCCAAATCTTATTCCAGCTGCCTCTGTGGCTGAAGCAGTCACGTGCTGGTTTGTAATTACTTTAAACTGTGAGGAACCGTGGCCCGATCTGTTATCAACAGATCAATCAATCAGTCATATATTCTTGAGCCATAGAAGTTTTGAGATGTCACGAAAGTAGAGCAAGCAGCCAGCTGAACTGCAGCACAAGCTTTTGAACAGCCTAGATGATAACGAACGCACCCCTATAAAGCCGCTGCACTTGGTCTAAGACTCCTTATTTCAGAAAGGGTTAGAAGTTCAGGAGCTTCTTTCAAAACTATGAGTGGAATAGAGAATCGCTGCCCTTTTTCTATGACACTCAGAAGGTCTATGTGGGTATGCTTAAGTTAAGAATCCACCTCTTGCATTGGAGAGGGGTAGATTTCAGTCCTGAGCAGTTCCATTCTCTAGCTGCCAACGGGGTTGGTACAGATGCCCCTGGACCCATCGGAATCGATTTGCCCTGGTCACTCATATTGCAAAGAAGAGTCGCTCCCCATTTCTGCTCAGCAGCACTTTGGTAAAAGCCAGGTTTCACAGATGCCCAAGAATTCAACCAAGCAAGAAATCAAACTGCATGCCTTTTAGCTGCTGAGATGGGTTTGGATGTGTAAGCCTGAGCTAGTAAATGGCACAGAGACAACGACTGGCCCAGCTAGAGCAGAGCATCTCACCTATCCGGCTGAGGGAGAGAGGATGCTGTACTACACTGACGGGAGTTGCTGCCAGGTTTTGGCAATGCCAGCTTTGCATTTGCTTGAAAAAGCCTCTCAAAGCACATAAATAGATATATTTCAGATGCTTTTTTATTTTGCTTGATGGTTATGATTTTTCTACTCTTTCTTCTCTGACAATCAACTAGATACTGGCAAAAGTTACCATAACAGAGACTGAGTGTCTGCTGCAGGACTGCAGCCAGCCCAGGCACTCTGGATGAGGCACTGTTGGTTCTCACAGGACACCCTAATGGCCATGTGCCCTCTGGTAAGCGGTACACAGATTGCTTAACATTGTTCCCACTGAAATGAAGATAAATGTCTCTTACCTCCATAATTTCATTATTTTTAATCAAGAGTGACTCTGCACCTCCATAATAAAGATACTGCATAACCAGCTGTAATAAAACAAAGGGAGTGTGTATAAAAAGCAATCCAAAACATCAGGGAACAGGGGGTGATGTAAAGAATGCAGGCAATATCAGAGGCTCTCCAACATCACCAAGGATTAGTAGATAAAACTGGCCCGAACCTCCTGATTTCAAGATGTATTTGGTTACTCTCCCTCTCTGCACAGTTCAATGTTTCCCTCCCACAAGTGTTCTCAACCTTCATCAGTCACATTGGACTTTCTGCTGAGCTCTAGTTTGCGTGAAGGCAATTCATTCATTCTGAATTTTCAACGTATTTCCAAATATGTCAAGTACATCATCCATTCATAAAAATCCAGTGTCCACAATGGTTGTTCTTTTATTTCTTCCCTGGCAATGGTAACCACACCTTCTCCCAGCTGTGTGTGGGCATGCATGGATGATGAGAAAAAGTGGGGGAGGCTCTGCACTGCAACACAAGCCAGCTAAGATCCCTCTGCAGTGAGCTTCCAGCAAGTTACTGTAGGCAGCTGGGAATTATCTGCAGTGGTAACAGTTGATACGTGGAACCGTCTGAGCTCTGACTCAAATAGAGGGAAGCACA
Organism: Urocolius indicus; assembly: GCA_013401255.1. Lineage (NCBI taxonomy): Eukaryota > Metazoa > Chordata > Aves > Coliiformes > Coliidae > Urocolius > Urocolius indicus. Next base: position 106,862 of record WBNH01006336.1, on the reverse strand, counting down.
TACATGGGTATGCTACAGACACAGAGAGCAAGCTCTGTCTTTCCATGGCATAAAACTACTGAGCAATACTGCTAAGGAAGAGAATGAACTGTGTCTCTTCCAAACTTGTTCATTAAATACAGAAAGATCCATGGAGAGAAAAAGAATAATCAAGTGTTTTACCTTGACAAGCATCGCTTTGCCTGCACAGCCCGTGTAAGTGAAATGCACGCTGTATCTGGTCGGGCATGACATTTGCAATCAATAGTAGTCTGCAGCTCAGATTATGAACAGAGATGAAACCTGCACTCACAAACCCCCTACTCTGAGCTACGTGCTTATCAAATACATACGTACTACTTTGGACAGGGCACATAATGATGTTTCTATTACATGTTCCATTAAAATGCAATATAAGAACTGACTTTACCTGAAAGATGGGGTACTTCACGTAGTTGATCTCAATACAAGTACTATCAGATGAAGGCTTGCTAGACAGCAATGCTTTAAACCTAAATAAAAAGGAGCAGGATTGAAATACCAGCCCAATTATCTCTGTGAAAAAGTACAGCGAAGTGAAAGGACAGCATCAGCTCTTGCAAAAAACAAGTGCACTGAGATGAACAGATTTGCTACCAAAAGGCATCAAGATTTAGACAATGACATGAAGTTCAAACCAAAAGGAAGAAACCTCTCTTTTAGGAGATTTAAATTTTGAATTGTGGAAAAAATACACCTGATAACACAACAGAATAAAATGTACATGGAAAATTCAGACTCTGGAGTGATGCACATAACAAACCCAAAAGTTTTCTTTGTTTTATTGGAGACAGTATGAGCTTTGAGGAAGACTTGCAACCTTTAAAAACTGCACACCTTCTTTTTTTAAAGGACATATGTTTTGACCTATGTCCATTATGCTGCTTTAAAAAAAAATGGTTTGGAACGAAACATTAAAACAACTAGACCAAGACTCTTAATGCTGCTATGCAAGCTCAATACAACCATGTGAGAAGAGGCAGGAGAGAAAATTGGACTGATTGCTGTTCTCTGATTATCAAAACCTGAAATTCAGATACAAGTTTCACCAAAAAACCCCACTTTTAAAATGAATAATTGTAGACTAATGCAAGACATCAACATACGTAGCGATCTGCTTCTCAAAACCAGATATTCCCATTTGATCAGAAGGTAAAAAATGCCAAATACACTGTCAGAAACATCTGGCCTTCTACTTCTACTCTTCTTTGATAATACTCTTTTTTGATAATTCATTTGACTTAGCAGTAATGCAAAGTTTAACTTACCTATCGAGACAAGCGTTTGCTGGATGGTAACCTCCACATCACAACTGCATTTTGTTAATTAGAATATGGATAACAATTGATTTGCTTTTACTACTGTCAAACTCTATTATGAACATAGCTTAGTAGGTTTAAAGCTGGAGTTTGGAACATGCTTGTACCTCTAAACCAAAATATCCATTTCTCAATTGAAGGCTGGGTCAGACATAGCAGTTGCTTTATGCAAATCTCTTTATGCTGTGGGTTGGCAGCCTGTTTAGCAGCAATTCCCACACTGCTCAAACTACCCAAACTCAGTGACTTGTCCTTGCCACATCTTGAAATAAGCTGTCACAGAGGGTAAGCTAAATTTGTTTAAGAGCACACCTTTAACTATAAAGCTGCATACAAATAAGTTTTGTGAGCAACTTTAAGGTTGGGCTGAGGTGAGTAACCCATGTCCAGCCTTCAGAGTACAGGGAACAGTCTATAAATACTGCCTTTGGACACAGTATGATACATTTTGTAGCTATTTAATTTTTAAAACATCAAATGCTGCCCATGAGTCATGTGACAGCAGTTTGCTTATTCTGGAGACTGTCTACACGGATCCAAGGAAGGATTTAGCCACTCATAGGATAAATGATTATTAAGAATCAAAATATTAAGACTTCTTTATGATTAAAGAGTTGGATGCAGCAACAAGCTCTGTGCAAATGTGCCTCAGTGGAATGAAGTCAGATGCATGGCCAGAATCACAGATCATTTACAGTGTGGGAATCTAATGATGGGGGCACTTGTTAAAACATCCTGCAGATCAACTGAAAACAAGTTGTTGAGACGTACTGCTTAGGAAAAACTTGAACATTGGGCCAGTAGCCCTCAAAGAGTCTTAACAGCAATTAAGAAGAAGAATCTTTACAGCAGTAAAAAAACCCCAAAACGTCTCCTCCCCCCAACAGATTCTACTTCTGTTAAAAAAAAGAAACATCTCTATATTTTACCTTGGCGATGCAGTAAATAGCAACACTCTATGTGCATAAAATGGTCTTCCTTCCACCAGAAAGGTAACATCTGACATCTCTTTGTTGTTAAGAAAATGAGGGTCTAGAATCACAGAAAGAAGAAAAAAAGAGCCAGTGACTTTAGCTTGGAAGAGGTCATGAATATATGGAGTAATTTCCTGTTTTGACAACAGAAGATAATAGCGTAAAAGGATATTGTTTGTAATGAGTAAAGCCCATAAAGCTATTTTGGACAGCCTGAGACAGAAGTCCCCCAGACAGGCACGTGGAGTTCAGACAAAGGGAAGCTCTGAAGCCTGTGAGGACCTTTGGTGAGATGACAGCCACCCACCCCCCCGTGCAGAGCTGGCACGGTCTCCCAGCTCTGTTACACAAAAGCAAACCACAGCTGACGGATGCTGGAGGGCCCTGTGCTCACTTGTATCCTATTACGTCCCTCTCCCTGTGTGGGGAAGTCTTCGTGCCAAGGAAAAGAGGGTCCTGGAAAATCACTCAGATCTTCTCTCAGCCTCAGTAAAACAACCTGACCCCTTCCAGCAGGTCTGGGAGCAGGTCTGGGAGCATCACCCACAAGCATCACTTGCAACCAGCCACGGACAGACGTTTGGCTCCGGGCCCTGGGCCTCAGGCCCCAGGCTTGGATCCCAGCCTAATTAGCAACACAGATAAACCTTTGCAGATTTATGATCCCACTCTAACACACCTGATGACCCTCTTGATTTCAGGGAGTTTCAAGTCAGGCTGTTTGGGGTTCTTCCTTTTTCCAGTTCTGCCTTTTAAATGCAGGTTTTTCTCTGACTCGTGCACTCCCTCCCCAAGCACCCAGCCACCTACACAGACGTCCCACAGCACTCCTTGGAGAACCAACGAGTATCTTCGACTCGTGCTTACCTAGGCGAGAGGTCTGCTTGCGCTTAATTTCAACAAGCTTTGGAATAGGGTAGGGTCCATAGCAATGAGTGAAAATGACAGAAAGCTGCTGGCTGATCACTTCGTTCTGAGCGAAAGAAAACATAAATACATGCAAGGTAAGCTTTGTATGCAAAGTAAGGTCATCCTGTTTTGAAGCTGAAGAATATGACTGCCAGAGCCTTATTAAAAATCAGAACTCAGGATTATCAGTATTTGTTAGAAACAGCAGTTTTCATTTATTTGATTGCTATGTCTCCTCTAGGCATCTGTTAAAATGAAAAGTCCTCTCCCTGGACCAGAGGTGTTCTTTTCCTAATAAATTCCACAGCCGCTGTCCCCTCCGTAGAAACAAAGCTCCTTTACAGTAGTAATTTTATTTCATTTGCAGACTTACTGTACTGGAAAATGACTTTTTGTCACTCTTTAGAACACAGTCATCGGTCACATTTTTAGAAAACCAGAGGTACAAATAGATACAGCTGCAGAGCCTGCACGCATTTCTAAGTGCAGCAGTCTTACAGCGTGACTGAAACCTCCCAGTCTGATGTTAAATCTCCCCATTCAATCTCACAGGTTTCATTAATGTGCTCTTATACCACTGGCACTGTCCAGGGCACCATTGTCCTGAGGAAGCCACTAGATCTTCACAGAACCAGGTCTGGTCCCTGATCTTACCCATTTCTGGGGGCAACACATCTGCAGGATGCTTGCCTAAGTGCCTAAGCAACTTGAGTATCTATACGTCTAAGCTGCAACGACGGTAAAATGAATTTACCTCTTAACCACCTAAGTCACAGTGCAGTCAACAGCAGGATTTAAAAGCTTTGGCAAACTTTATCCCACCCTTTGCTGATAACCAGAGCAGGTCTAGTCAGGTTTGATGGTGCCACACGGCTTAATTTGCAATGACATCTTTTAATGATCCTGTTGGTTGGCAATTCCATTCCACTCTGGGAAACTGTGAAAAGTAGCGGCATTTAGATACAGAAGGCCTAAGATCGAGGAAATGAGAAGATGAGGGACAAAAAAACCTTTATATGAAAGTCTGAGAAGTGTCAATGTTACATAAAAAACACCTCCAGGCTTACAGAGCAGAAATTGACGCTTTCCATTCTCTGAGCACATTTCAGCTCAGTTCTAACAGTGCTGCTCCTTAAATCCCACGAGGGACAAAGAGGAGTGGTAGAGATCCTGTAATGACTCCCTTACTGAATCTAATCAGAATGGGGTGGGAAAGAGTAGAGCCGTGCCCTCATAGGCACACACTGATGTCAAAGGAAATTACACGCGCTTGCCCGCAGGCAGGAGTTGTCTCCTGCTGCTACGTCAGAGGTAGCATTGAAAGAAATGCTAAGAGAAGAGAAACACTAAGAGATACCATTCAGCACGGCGCAGGGTCCAGCCCTCAGAGAGGGGCTCACTGCTGTGGCTCTGAAACAAGGAGGATGTCTCACACCAGGAGTGTCTCTCTGTTCTGCATCTTCCAGCCATAGCTCCACAAAGAGCTTGACAAAGGGAGTGAATCACAGTGCAAAGAGAAAAGGAAGATATAAGGCCAGATTTAAAAAAGGAAGTGACTCAGCTGCCAGGAGGGCTGGGAGGGAGAGCTCTAGAGAGACAGGGCAGAAAGAGCAATTGCTTCTTTGCTCGGAAGGGCTGTGCCGAAGCGCTGCGGCTGACTGAGTCAGCCAGGGAGGAGTGTGTCCGGGGGGATGCTGATTACCAGCACGGCAGCTCTCAGTTGGATCCGGCAGATGCTAAGAAGTCAGTAAACAGAACAGAAGATGGGGATAATTCCACGGTTCAGAGCAGAGGGAAGCTTCTGGAGAGGAGAAGCACAATTGGAAGAGCAACGCTCACCTTTACCTGTGGTGAATAAAAGCAGAGTAACTGCACTAAAGAGGATAGCTACTGGTAGCTCCCTCTCAAAACTAGCAGGGTGCAGGGGTCCTGGTGGTGCAGTGGGTCCCTGAACTCACCAGCCAGAGCCACAGCTGTGCCTGAGCAGTAGCTTTTTAAAAATACACATATCCATCAATACAGACAATGCACCTCTTCCTTCCAGGGTGCCTGTGAGAATGCGCTGATAGAAAATCTGGTGCTGACCTCCCAGCGTCTCATTAGGAGCTGGAGGTCTCACTCACCGGTCCAAGCCATGGCCTTGCCTACTGGGCTGTCCAGGGGCATCAAGACCAGGGAAGAATGGGCTATACCCAGTCGCACAGGTGGGAGAAGACCGGGTCATGCTTGGGGACAAACCCATGGGAGCCTGCCTACACAAGTGAGGTGCTGCCAGCTCCCTGAGGCGCCAATGGGGCACGAACCCTGTGGTGTGTAGATGCAAAGCCCATTATAAAGCCAGCTTGCTGCTGCCTGCCCACAAGCCTGTGAAAAACCTCCTGTAAACTAAGCTCTAATTAGCTCAAGATGTGATACATTCACAGGAGAGATGCTTAGAAAACCTGAGACATGGAACAAAGATGGGAAAAAGAGAAGAGAGACCTTCAGACTGGCACATCAAAGAAAGCGGGGGCATCAGACAGACAGCAGTTCGATATATTGCAAGACCTCCAGTGAAGGACCCGGATCTCATTTGGCAGAGAGAAGGTTGGAGACCTTTGGCTTCTGTCGATAACAGTAAATAGTTAAAACACACAGCACCAAAAGGCCAAAAAATGTGCTCAGCTAGAGAACTGAAGCATGTGCTCATTTAGAGTTGTTGGTAACAACCAGCAGAAAGATTTCTCCACGAGACACGGCAATGGGAGCGGTGAGCAGTAGGACAAGCTTGTTTCCCATACCATCCCTCATGCAGCCAAGCTCACAGGGCTGGATCTGCTTCCTGCACAGCCTCTCTTGGCTTTTACCAATAATGCAGGCAGAAAGAGGCAGCAACGAGGACAGAGAAAAGGGATGTTTTGTCTGCAACTGGATGGCTAGGAAAAAAAAAATGGGCTTTTCTAAGCCAAATTATGCTCTTGGAGCAGGCTGAGCTGGGCTGCTGTGAAGTTACTGGGAACAACTTCAAGAGTCCATGACCTGGGGCACCCAGTGATGCTCTGGCTGGGAGAAGGACATGTCCAGCTTATTCAACCTTCCCCTTCACACAGTGCCCACACTGAGAAGCTCAGAAAGCTGCCCTGGTTACCACATCCATCCCATTTAAGAACTGAGCCAGGTAATTCTTTCCCATTTATTTTACCACCCTACCAGCTGACTGTGAAAGAACAGCAGTCTGAGCTCACTGCGGCAGTTGTGGGTGGTGATATTAACAGCGGAGGAGAGAATCCAAGTTTGTTTTCTTGCTACAGTTTGATGTTGGGAAACACTGTGCCAGGATGTGTGAGGCTGAGATCTGGAGTGAGGCCAGCTTTCTTGCAGACATGGGTGTTCATTTGCAGTCAAAAGCGGCCAATGCACATCTTCTGCTGTGGGAGGGGGAAGAAAGCTTGGCATAGAATAGCATAAAAATATTTACCTAGCCATGGGGTAGTTTACAGATAGGCAAGAGAGTACAGGGAGAAACAATGAATTTTCTGAAGGAGATGGTGCTTCCAGCAGAGAGTTGGTTGGTGAGCAAGCAACTTTGCTTTGTAGATATAAGCGGTCTCCTGACTTAAAAGCATTCTTCAGTTGAGATCTAAAGGAATTCCCCACTCCTGATGAATGCACTTGAACTGCGAGGGGAATTCACATACGCTTTTGAAGCAAACTGGAGGTTTTCAAGTGGCTGGAGCAGAGATGACTAGTTGATTGATCTCAAAAGAGGTAAAAACCTGGGTGGGGAGTGCTGGGGTATTTTTTCCTGAATGTCCATCTGATGAAGGTCTACAGCAGAACTTGGGAAAGGCTGCTCTGGACTTTTGGGAGAACTTGCTCCAATACGAAGTTTGACCCAGCCTAGCTATTCTGGGATGTGGTCCTAACAATGTGCTAGACACAACTGGGAAATACATAGACAGTTTTCTCCAGTACCTGGTTTTCTTCCACCACCAGTATGTGGAAAATACGTGTCACCTTGGGGACTATGCTCCAAACTCTCAAGAGGAAATCCTAAGTAGGATTCAGCAGTTTAGGCTAAGGTTTTGCTCTTCTCTGACCACACTTTGCTTCAGCAGCCTCTTCTTCACAGGCTCCCTCACTCCTACAAAGCATCTGTCTGGACTGCTCAAAACCCACTGTTTAGTTCTCCTTACTGGCCTATAGATATTCCACAACCTCCACTTGGCTGTCCTCTACAGTGGTAACAAGTTACACTGCTTTGCCTTGCCTCTGAAATCCCAAGCAGTATCTAAGGTTTTCCTTCTGTTGATGTCACCCTTACCAGCTCAGTCCCATTAATGCTGTTATAACCTAAGTGTGCCAAGGCCCTCAAATTCCTCTACTACAAAGCCCAAAAACCAGAAGTCCACCACATTAGTCAGAAAAAGTAACACACTTATTCTTCTGGGCTTGGTATCTGCTTGTTGATACATGTCTCCCTGGCACGCTGAGGAAACCATGGTGCTCAGGGAATTGGGGTGCTGCCAAAGGTATCTTTTCTCTCCCTGATCCCAAGGATGCTAGGGAGACTCAGCTCTCTGATAAATGCAGAGTAGCATATGTTCTGTTTTTAATCACCCGTCTCACACACAGTCCCCAACAGCTGTTCCAACAGTGACAGAGTCCCAGGATACCCTGAGTCCACTGAGGACTCCTCCATGAACTTCCTTCCACGACATGCTGGGATGCCTTTGAATTATTCCTCTGTTTATGCTCTCCTCTTCCCAGAAAGAGACAATAAAGAAGTGAAGCAAAAGAGAGGGCTTTTCACAGACCCCCATCCCTGAGCACTCAGACTCTCTAAAACTTTCTTGGCCGTCCCTCTGAACCTTTTCCATCCTTGTCTAAGTGTTTCCGCTACAGTCCTCTTGCATAATTCACTTTTGCCAGCTGCCTCAAAACTGATTCAGTGCCGCTTCAGAGGGTCACTCCTAGACGATTAAGCAGCATACACATAATTAATATTAGTCGACAGTTGCAAAGGTAATGAAGCCTCAGAGGTTGGGGATACAGTTAGAAGCAGTGAACTGCGTAACAAAATGGGTTTTGTTAGTGCTGGGCTCAAGTCCGTCCACTGCAAATACAAACGGAAAAGAATTAATCACAGGTAAGGCACAAATGGACCCTTCAGTTAGCTTCTGGGAAAGCTGCCAAGCTTCCCTTTCAAAAGGCTCTTTATATCACAGCTGTGCATTGTATGTAAAAAACTCAGATCCTCGGGCACAGTGTAATCCCTGGGTGAGAGCCCAGAAAGGGGCAGGTGTCACATCCATGGCATTTATTTATTGTAAATGAAGAAACTGCTCCTGCCTCTGGCAGGGAAACACTTGAGAAGGCAGACAGAGGGTGGGAAAAGAATCAAACCTATGTTAGTATGAAGCTGAATCTGTGTTACAAAACCACGAGACAGGGTTAGGAATCTGTCATTAACATGCCACTCAGTACCTGGAGCTCCCATCTCACATGGAGAATGCAGGACGTACATGTGTGGATAACTTGCCTCCTGGTTACTCTGAACTGTTTAGACACAGAAGTACTACAAATGACAACAGGCAACATTACAGATTGCTGCAATTACTTGAGAACAGTGAGACCTGCCTTATGAAATCCCTCAAAGTCCCAGTCAAAAGATTAATCAGTGGGCCCGGGTCAGGCATTAGCTGACACACAGAAGGGCAGGAGCCACTGCATGGAACATGTAAGTGGGCACTTTAGCATCCTGGAATGCCTTTAGGATTATTTTTAGTGTGGGTTTTGGTGTGTCTGTCTCCTCTGCAGCTAGTCCATATTTTAATTCAGTTAAAGTATTTCAGTTGTCAGCCAAAATATTCCATTTTCAGGTGTTAATTTTTCCAAGATAGGTAAAATATTATATGGAGAAAAAACCTTCTAATTAAACCTGTGAATACAGTAAAACCTCAATTTTCTGTTGAAAAGCAGTTTAAACAAGGAAGTAAAATTTCACTCAGCACAGAAGGGTCCTTCCTGATCCATCTGCAGGATGCAGGCAGAAGAAACAGGCACAGTTCTCTCCCAAGGGAGCACTTTCCTCTTGGAGCTGAGAACGATCCATTGGCCACTTGAGCACCGTGTAGGGTCCACCTCTCCCCTCTAACCTAAGCCCTTCCTGTAGAACAGGGTAGTCTGGCTTCGTACAGCAAAACATAGCTTCCCTGAAACCTATCTTAAATATTAATTTCAGCCCACTGTGGAGCAAGGGACAAAACAGAGAATTGTGTAGCTCCTTCATCTTCCAGCATCACTTTCCAGGTCATGTGCAGACCTTCAGGGAAAGCTGATGTTTACTGACCACCGTGCCCAGACTTTGTAGGACAGATACATGAGCTGAGTTTGTTGACATTCTCTGAGGAACCTCTCCCGACATTTGCTTTAGAGGAATTAAAACCAGAAAGAATATAGCAATAAAGAAACCAGAGGCCCATCTCAAGATTCAGCATTTTGCTGCAACAGTGCAGGCAAGTGTTTCTGCTTTCTGTTTGCTGGAGATGTGAAAGACTTAGTAGTTACTGCATCTGCGACAGAGGCTACATGCTGCTATTACTGAAAAGATGTATTTAGAAAAAAACCCCACCAAACTTTACTTTCTAAGAGAATTTGGATTTTAAGTGGCCAAGTCACTGTTAAAAGAGTACTTTAGCTTTTAAATTATACAGGCCAGGCTTCCCACGATACGTGCATGAATCCTTTTGGAATTTTAAAAACTAGTTACTGTTTTGAGTCGTTATTTATTCTCAATAACTGTCAACACCAGACTGATGGCTGTAATTCAAACACCTCAGCCTTCCTACAGAAGGCTTGTGCACCCCTCCAGCTTTCTTCAGCTGCATCTAGGCAGCAACGTGATTTGCAGAGTTTGTGTGAAACTCTGCCCAAACTTTAAATTCTAAGGAAATGTCTTTGCAGAGTTGTTTCCTGCATCTTTCATCAAGCCTGGCTGCACAGTGTGATCAAGACTGCACCAATGGCCTACATTTTAAAATAAATGGCTTTGTCACTGATGGGAAGGATGAAGAGAAAGCTGCAGCACGTAAGTGAGGAAGAGCAATGAAGGACCCCTCCCACGACTCTTCAAGCTGATTTTGTCTGGGACAATACACTACTGAGAATACTTGCAGTCCTTAGCCAAGCTTTCCTGATGGGAAGAACTTTCAGTGTCAGGTGGAGCTTCAGATGACATTTCAGCACACGTGCTCAATTCATGTGTGGACTATCACACACACTTCAGCCACGTGTGCCTGCAAAGGATCCAATGTAATGGCAAATAGTAGCTCCATGCCATACTACAGGGGAAGGGAGAAAGCTGTAAGAGGTATTATTTGGAATGAAAAGTTGAGGTTTTTTTTTGTCCAAAAACTAGGTCAAGGACAATCTGGTCTAAATTGCTACACACAGAAAAAGCGGTGGAGGAATCCTTGTGCTACAGGCAACAGTGCTGGCTCATCTTCACGGATGGAGCTGGGTGATTTTAATGGCAATTCAAGTTCACACGGAGCTTGGGAGTGGAAATCTAAAACCAGCCTCTTCCAAAGGCCAGATGTGTTTAGCTTCCAAGAGTGTGGTTTTGAGCCTCTCTCTTTTCAGCTTGTAGAAATGTGAAGATCAAACTGAAACAGCTCCAGCATTTTCACAGACAGAGGACAAAGAAGCTTTCCTGCACATTCAGCACATTACCCTCAAGAGAATGTCTCTGCAAAAACAGAAGTGTTCACCTGCGAGCCCCAGCTCAGGCACTACAAGCCTGCAGGATCTTTGGGCAGCCTCCATTCAGCTCTGTGCAGTCTCTAGGGAAAGCCCAATCTCCAAGCTGTGGCTAGCCTTCAGGCATGTCCACTCCTCAGGCACATATGCTTTTTTGACATGGGGCAGGAAGGTAATCCAGCTCAGAGTCAAGCTCAGACAACGTAAATGTCAACCTCAGCTGGAGGAAAAGGAGAACTTCCAGCCAGAAGTTTGGGGGGGTTCCCCAGGCCATGAAGAGCACAACACAGATACCAACAGGCAGGAGTTCAGCTGCATCTTCCTATCCTTCTTCTGTTAAGAGATCTCCAGTGTCATCTTAGCTTTGAGGGACTCAACTCTGCTCTGTGCAGCAGCTACATCTTAGCTCTGGGCTACTTGCTCCCAGAAGTGTCTCTCTGATGTTTATCTCAAGCAGTTCTGTCCAAATCACTTCTAGCAGGCTGTTTGCATGCTTGTCTGCCAAAGAAACTCAATGTATCCTGAAATGGAGTCCTCCTCATCTGGTGGCCCAAGTTCACCACCACTTCTTTGACATGTTTTGTGTCAGAGCTTTTCCCGGTTTGAGTTTTGCTTGCTCTTAGGAAAGTGCCTTAAACTGAGCATTCTGTCTCCTTTCCAATAATGCTGCTCTCTCCAGAGTACCTTGTCTCTGGTCCTTGGTTTGGTAATGACCCAAGCTCACTGCATGACAGCAGGAACCATGGGGAGGGCAAGTGCAGAGTGATTCCCTGCATGTTCTCACAGCTCTGCCTCACCAGCATGGAAATACTGCCACTTCATCCAATTCTCAATGGTGCACTTGATAAAGACATTTAAAAGCATGAGAGGAAATGAAAGCACTCCATCCCACTGGAAGCCACCAGGCGCTGGGAATGGAACCTTCATTTGTGCTTTTGGAAGTCTTTCTCCAGGGCTTCAGTGCCGCAGCAAACAACTGATGTACAGTCTACTCACTGTTCTTCCCTGCTTATTTCACAGCTTGAAGAGAGGCAATGAAACTAGAGACTTCAGCTCAGCCAGTTTTGCCTGGTTTGCCAATTTTTGCTACTGTTCTGTGTCCCCGCATTGGGACTTCTGCAAATTGTCATTTCTTCCATTTCTATTGTCAGCATTTCACCACATAAATGTGAATGGAGTGCCACTGTGCAGGACACCAGTAGCAGTGCTGGCTGGTGGCAGAGCTCCCACATAAATCACACCTGGACCCTCTAGGAACAAGAATTAAAAAAAACAACAACTATAAGACGAAAGGGATTCCTTATATCCAACAGTGTTCTTGAAGGTATTGGTCACTTTACTGTAGAACCTGACCTTTTTGCACGGCCTGGGAAACTGCAAGAACATTTTGTCCAAGAGTATGAAGTAGAAGGTGGGAGCAGAAGGCATGCTTCCTACTCTGAGACCTGCCCTACGTTTCTGTGTAATTTTTGGAGAGTTTCTGTGGCCAAATTCTTCAAATTACAGATTGCTGCCTGGCTTATCCAGGTTGTCCCAGCTTCTGAGGGCAAGGTTGTCGCTCTATGACGCGCTGAAAATCTGCCTGTTTAATTACCTCAGTTTCCCTGTTCATAATGAGAGGATAAGATCTTCCTCAGTGTCTGAACTCATTAATATTTGTAAATTGTTCTGAGATTATGGGATGGTTGGAACTATTTATAGGAATGCAAAATGCCATTTCCATTGGGTGCAAGTTGCCACGCAATTAAAATATACTGAGCATCACAATATGTAGCAAATGGGACATCTTGTTTTACATCAGTCAAGAAATTTTACATGCCTCTGTGCTTCCTAGTTGCTTATTTTATACTTTTTGCCCTGAAAAACTCATTAAGGAAATGTACTGGGCCAGACTGTGATGTTCGGCGAGAGCAGTAATCGATCTCAAAGTTCATGGCCCAGAGGGAAAAGGATGTCTGCATGGGCAAATCAAGCTCCTCTCCCTACAGCTCTACAACATGCAGACATTCACAGTTTGCTGTTGAAAGAGAGGGATGCGAACCACACTTATGGCCCTTCCACACCTCTTAAAGGAGACTTCCATTCTGTGGGTATACATAAAGAACAGTTTTTGCTCTCAGCTCTTCCAGAGAATGGAAACAGAAGATCGTTTGAACCTCAGCTTTCCTCGGCTGCCTTCTACAGAGTGATCAGGGAGAAGTTTTATTGGTTCATTCTCCTACAAACGAATTTATTTTGTTTCCTTCCAAAGGGTTCCACAGAGTCTGTCCTCATTTCTCTCTGGGAGAGCTTTGTGAGAGGCCATTTGGACAAGACTGCTGCAATAACTCATGGCATTTGCAGACAATTTGTAAACCCTTACAGTGTCCCAGAATGATTCATTATTTTTCTAAGAATATGAATGAGTGTATGTGTGTGTTTATGAATATGCATACTCAGGAAGAGTGAAGACAGGCAGCTCCCCTAGGCCCAGAGGCAGGAATAAAGATCAGCACGGATTTCTTCTTTGCCGTGGAAGGGGTTTTTGATACTTTAGTTGTTTCACTCCTCCACATTTTAGGTTTTAAGTGAATCCAAAGCAGAAGGTAGTAGTCTTACTTGTTTCCAGGTCTCCTACAACACACTCTGGAAGACTCTGTCTAACATGTCCCACAGGTACAATCCTATGTAAATAACATAGCCTAACAGTGATCATTGTCCTTGGCTTCAGCCACCCAAGAGAAGAGCAATGAAAGCCATCCTTCATCCTAGATTACAAGGCCTAAACTTAATCTCCGTTAAGTTTTCAATACGATTAGCTTTATATCAGCCTTCAAATCAAACAGCACTTCTTAGTTTCTGGATGAACACTCATTAAGCCAAGTGAGTTCAGAACAAGGAATCTACAAATCCTAGGGTTTTGAATCATTTCCTAAGAGCCATCTCAAAAACGATCCATAAGTGCCCATCCGATACAAACTAATCCCAAAGGGAAGGCTCATGGGAGCAAAAATCAGAACAATTGCTGGAATGAATGTTCAAGATTTGCTTGGGACTGTAGCCCAAGCCCTCTTTTGGAGCAGGCTGCAAGTAATAAATCCACGTAGGCTTTCACTAGCTATACTAAGTCTGGAACTTTTTAGTACTGAGTGCCTATACCGGAACCTCTCTCCTTTTCACATTATTTAGGCTATGGCTGTAGGTGCTAAAAATTATTTGCTCCTTGTAAAATTGCATGAGAAATGTTCCTTCCTTCCGAGTTAAATAATTAGAAGACTGCACCAACCTGTACTGTGATGCATGAGGAAAAAAAGAACAGCAATACAATTATTTTGATACTTTTCATCACTAAAATGATTTTCTGGTAACAGTAAAGTTGACTGGGCATTCCTTGGGAGTGACTGGCTATCCAGGGGACCAGTAAAGAAGATACTGTTGGTTATAACAAGGAAGTATTCATCTTTCACTAGGTAAGACATTTTTCTCTTCTTTCTCTGCCTAATATCATCTGTCCCTTTTGCTATTTTATTTGCATACTCAGTGATAACTCCCTTCAAGTTTTGTTAGTCTGATTTGTCTGGATAAGAAAATGTTAGCTGAAAGAATAAATCTGGGGAGGCTGAAAGTGTAAACACTCTCACAGAAGATTTAGAAAAAAAAATCCTGTTCTGTGCTTGTAGAAACCAGTCTCCCCACAAGTTTAAATGCCCAAATCCCACATGAAGGGAAGATAAAGTCACGTGAGAGGTTAAATAAATCCAGAGCAAACATGAATATTAGCCTTGTTGTGCAGTCCTGAAAAACAAGCTGGTTAAAGTTCTCTTTGTGTCAGTTTAGTTATTAACGTCTCTTGCCATACTGCAGTGATGCTTTCGACTTTAATTTCACCACTATGCATCAGTTTCTGTTGTCTCTCCAGTTTATTGTTAGCATCAGTATAAAGCTTTTCTAGCTGATATGATTAGCTTGTGTGCTTTAAACCCAGGCTTTCACGGTGGAAAAAAACGCCTGAGATACAAATAATAATAATCCTATACAGTCTAAACAAGCTTTGGGACAGCTGTGCAAAAACAATATCGCAGGCTTTGTGTCTTATGGGATAGGAAATGAGGCCAATTTCTTTAAAGCACATAATTCATCCTACCTTGCTGGCTTTCAGTATCTCAAACATCAGAGGCAACCCCTGTGTGATGAGCTCTTCTGTGTACTCTTCCTCCTGAATGGATTTGAATTCCTTCAGCAAGCACTGGATGAGGGGTCGTCGGTGCTGCTGGAAGGATGTGCGTAAGGACTCCAGCCACGTGTGCAGTGTCCAGGGAACACCTACAGACAGAGTACAGAGCTCACTCCCAGCTTGAGAGAAGGACATGCCCTTCTGGTTTTTTACCTTTACCTATGATAAAAAAACTTTAAGCAAAATCTGCCAAATAACCCTATAAATCAAGTTTATTTATCCCCCGTTGAGAAGGCTAGTGGTTATCAAGACATCCCAGACCTAATGCTCTCCTCCAAATTCTAAGAGAAGATTGTGCTCTCCTTGCTCATTGAGCCTTCAGCTTCTCTGCTGAGACTGTCAATTTGTGATAATTGCTGTGGTGCTCTGTGATGCAAAAGCCTTTTGGAAACTAGATTTACATCAGCTCATTTGTTTGAATGCGGCCCTGGAGAACCAGTAAATGGTAAACCCCACGATTTTGGTCACTACCCATCTGGAGTCAAACTGGTGGTCTTCAGATTAAAACTTTCTTTAAGTGCTACCTCATGTCCTCTCCGGATCATTACTCTTTTCCCTGAATAGCAGTGAGTGAGTTAAGCGGATCAGCCATTTCAAGTAGTTTGTCATGACAGAACCACTCTCCAGGAACTTAAAGGGAACTGTTCCCATGCACTGTGCAAGAAAGCACACGGAGCTAACGGACCTCTGCAGGCAATAGGCTGGATGTGACCCAGTTTCTGCTCTCACAGAACAGAGTGGGAGGAAATGCATGTCTGGCATTTGGCTACAAAACATTTTTACTTCCATTTCAGAAAATGTCCAGCACCTGGAGAGCAGCCCCATGACTCTCCTCTTGTTCATTGCCAGGTCTTTGCCTGCTCAGCCCACTGCACACCCTGACCTATGCCACATGTCCCCAGGACTGGAGCACCGTAGCAGGCAGAGCCATGCTGGGCACTCGGTTCTCTGAATGCACATCAATGGAGATGGTAAATATTCAGTCCAGAACAATTGCCCTCTGTGCTACCCAACGATCCTCCTCACAGACAGAAGTGACTTTCCAGCAAGCTGGTATGATGTTCAAGCCCCACGCTGGCAGAGTTGGCACACCAAGGAGCCAGTTCCCTGCTCCTGCCCTCAGAGGATCATAAGCATTGGAAAACAGAGATGTTTTATTAATAATGGACTGCTTTATGGCAGAGTACAAAAGAGGAGCTGCTGGAGGTGGCCCACAGCAGTCAAACACTGCCCCAGAGCCTTACCTAACACTCTGCCACTCAGCAGTGAAGATGGCTGCTGGTGGAAATCATCCCATCCTGCAGAAAAGTGCCAGTGGCCACTTAACAGTCTGTGCTGCGGAGCTGAAATGGGCCAGAAACCTGCCAGACTGTCCATCACCTTCTGCTTCCACAAGAGCTGAGGAAGAACTGTGGTCAGCTTAAGCAATGGCCCACCAAGAATGGGACACATATTTGTGGTTGGACTTGATGATCTTAAAGGTCTTTCCCAACCATAATGATTTTGTGTTTCTCTCAGCGGTTCCTCCCTGGAGGGAGGGGAGAGCGATCGCCAGGACTGACCTATGCTCCGGATGTCAATGGTGACGTCCACGTAGCCGTGCTCGGCGCTGTGGTACATGGCCTCCTTCAGGGCTTTCAGCTTGGCCTTGCTGTTGCGGCTGGCACACAGCGGAGCTGCCGCCGAATCTGGCAAGTCCGTCCCCTCAGCCAGGATCTCTTCCAGAGACAGGATATCGCTCTTCTCCTTCTCCGGCTGAGCAAGCAGCTTACGGAAGACGTTCCTGTCAATCACAGCATGATAGAAGGAGAGTGAGGGAAAGAGGATGGGAGAGCAGAGTCAGCAACTTTGCTTTCATTGCGCCTGGGATACTTGCTGTGATGTGGCACTTTAGGACACTTATCCAGGAAACTACTCAACGGCGGGATTGACAGAGGGCAGTCCTGAGGCCAGAGACCACTCCTGCTGGCCCACCTGCATGTCTGCAAGATGCTGCTGTTGTGATGGGAACCATACAGATGTCACACAAGTAGCAGCATCTCATGGGAAGAGACACCCATGAACTAAACGTGGCTCAAGACTACTTCCCACATCAGAGAAGGCCAAGGTGCCTCTGGACAAGCTCCTAGGACTTTTACCACAGGGGCCACTTGAGAAGGGAGTTGCTTGGAGCTATTGACAGCACCACCACTCAATTAACATTCAAAGCAGTCTGGGAAAGCTAGAGCAGCTAGACATTCAATGCGGACAGTCAGGGCAGGTTCGAGCACATCTGGGACTACTCTGCAAAGCCACTGATCCAGCTGAGCCATCAAATAGCAAAGCCCAACCTCAGAGACTTGGTGCCCTGAGATTCCTATCAGTTGTAACCTCATTGATCTCAGTAGGGTAACTCTCAGTTTCAAAGCTGTGAAAACCAGGCTGGCCCCCATCCCACTTCCCTTGTACTCTGACCGCCTTCCTGAATCTGTTCAGATCCCAGTGTGGGGTGACAGCAGGGCATGGCATGTCCCAAACAAATTTGTGACCGAGAGGGAAGGACAAAGCAGAGTGTGTGAGAGGTGTACAGGAGGGAATATGAGAGGCAGGGCCTGCAACATGCACAGCCTGCAGCCAAGCTGAGGAGAGCCTCAGGTCCTTCTCAGGCACATGGCTTCCACTCACGCCGTCTGGCAGCCAGGATGGAGCAGTGCCCATTAAGACTCCGCTATCCAGAGTGTCCTGTCTCTGTCCCAGTGTTCCCTGGCAGGCTCCAGCTGGGCAGTGCTGCGTGAACCCGCCCTGACGTGCCGTTAGCGTGTTGTTAAGACTGGCAGCTTGTCTCTAAGCAAACAGACGGTACGTACTGTCTCTAACCTGTATCTATGTTCCTCTGGATGGCTACAATCAGAAAAGTAGGAATGTGAAGATCAGAATACTAATCCATCACACTGCAGTCAGCTCCTGCGCATTGCAAGAACACGCATGCCAGGTACTCATCTCATTGCTCATTTTTAAAAGTTTGCAGCATATACATAAAACATTAAGACACACAGGACTTTACAGTAAACACAGATGCATAAACTCTATCCAGTGAAAATTAAGGCTGCAGCAGTACAGACATGATTTGCTTAAGCCTGAGAAATATGTCAAGAAACTCGGAAGGAATGTCTTTGGCATTCCTTTCTGCCATCACATCAGCTGCCATTTAACAACCACAATTCATTGCAACACACCACAAGGAAATCCCTTCCTTTTTTTTCTAAAAAAAAAAAAAAAAAAAATCAAATTATCAAAAAGCAGCTTGTGCTACCAACTGGTTAAATTCACATGCTAGCAAAAAGCCTTACATCTCCGCCCAGTTGGTGGCATGTTCAATTGTCCATGCAGAACTTTCACCCATCTGCTCAAACCAGATGCCCAGGCAAAAAAAATAAGCACTTGGAGGATGCCACTAGACTTGTTCCCACTCTACCTGTGTCCATGTGCAGCAGCCTGACTGAAAGAGTTCATGTCACCTTGTGGAGTCATGGAAATGCCGTTCCTGTACATTGTTCCTATCATGGGGTCAGCTCCTCGCTCCAACAGCAAACTGACCAGTTCAAAATTTCCTGCAAGTCGAGAGATGCATTTTTTACTTCTTTTAAAATCCAGTGTTTGCTCACACAAACCCCAACTCCCAACTGAAGAATTTATTACAGTGGGAGGAGAAAGTCCTTACCAGCAGCTGCTGCCAACTGTAAAGGAGTTTCAGAATAATTTTCCTCTCCATGCTCCAAGGAACCTTCTACTTTTGCTCCAGCATCCAGCAACAGCTAGAAAGAAAATTCACCATTTAGAGCAACTGAGGGTATTGCAGTCTGCAGAGATCACAAACAGTGACAAATGAGAGAGTCTAATGCTTCTTATCTGCAAACCAGATACGATGGAGACAAGTAACATGCAAATTGTGCCCATTGTTTCACAGAGGCAAGCTGATTCCTTTTTTCGCTCATTTTATGCTGCCAGACACCAGGAGCACTAGTGTCCAACTTCAGAGCCAAAAAAGTATATAACCCAGTGTTTCTGAATGGGAAATGTGGTAAGGTCAGTGTCAGGAAGTAATGCGCTGAAGATGGAACTACTGACAATTAGGTCAACAAGCATCCTTCCTTCATGGTCTTCTTTCTGGAAGCCCAGCACCATCCTAAAATAGATCAGATTTCAGTTGCCTCCACCTTTTACCAAAAGACATGGCCAAAAAGAAAGGCAGCTCTTAAGAACCAAACGCAGCAATGAGTCCAACAGCTGTGATCTCCATCAAGCATATTTCCACGTAAATAACAGCAGCACTGGAACCAGAAGTGGCCAAGGAGAGCGGGATGAGGCCTGTGCTTCAGCCCCCTCTTGGCCATTTCCTTCTTGAAAGCTTTGGCACTTCATTGTCTGTGCCATAGACACGGATATTTTGAAGAATAAACCTTCCCAACTTTTGAGATGCCAAAGCACAGAACCAGCATATCCCCGCCCGGGGTAAGGAGAGCGAGTGCTTCTCCCCCTCTGGAGCAACACAAGGGCCGTTGTTCACCTCTTCCCCACCAAGGCAGCAAGTTTGTGTCTGCTAGAGTATTACAGTGTAAGAAAGTGTAATGAATGAATAAACAAACACATAAAACAAGTGGTCAGGAAGGAGCACAAGGAGTTGTCAGACTTTCTTTGGTGCGACTTTGCTTTGTCCTATTTAAACCTCATATTGGTTAAGGTTTGAACACGATATTTGCTATATAATAGGTCTATTATATATCAGTACACTCTAGAAGAAGCAGAAGTAACCAATATGAGTATGACGAGAAGATGCTGGTTTGAGATGGATGTAATTAGAACTGAAGAGGAGAAACAAAAGAATGAGATGCAGGTAGGGAAATACAATAATACCTGAACTACAGGAATATGTCCATGCAACACAGCAAATGTCAGAGCTGTCCAATGGCGGGTCTCGGGGTGGACGGATGGGTATTTATGAGCAGTACTGACAACCTACAAACAAATTAAAGTTATTTTTTTAAAAAGCTATAAGTAATAAAATCCAACCTGCCTGAAAGCCAGGCACGTGAGGGAGGAAGCGAAACAGAAAACCTGGGAAAGGTGCTTTATAAAATGATTGGCTTCGTATTTTTTCCTGCAAAAATTTCCTCAATATTAAAACTGTTCACGCTGATTTGACAGCTTGAATAGAGTTCATACCAAATCAAGTCTTTTTACCAACTACTGTAGCTCCATCTAAACCACTGGCCACCAGATACTTTTGCACAAGGTTAAAACATCCACAGCTCTGGTTACAGTAACATACACTGGGAAAGCAGGGACGGATCAGGGTGCTTACAGCTAAGGACTGCTCCCATTGACTTCTCTCCAGGCCCAAAGAAATTATTTCCACACAAATCAGTATGACTTTGTCACTGCCATCGTGAAAGACATATCACAAACCCTACTGTAGAGTTCACGGTCATGCTTTCATGCTGTTCCTCTCCCATTGGAGGAAAGAAGACAGCTGAGAAGTGATCGGGCAGAGTGGCACTTCAGAAATGTTTAACACAATTCCTTTTTACTGCCTTCTCCTGCCTGAGTTCAGAGCAGGGTGATGACAGTTAAAAGAGATGCAAACTGTATCCTTAGAAAATAAAATTGTATTTTTCACATTGCTCCTTCTATCTCCTACTCTTTAGTGCCTGGTGCCTCTAATGCAGATATTGGGGAAGATGAATAACCACTCTTTGCTTCAGTTTCCCTCTCTTAAAAGATGGGGGTATTAATATTGATGAGGTTCACAGAGATGGCAAAATCTAATGAACCTTGGCAATCCGTGACTGCACACTCAGATGGAGTGTGACACTAAAATTCAAAATCTTATTATTGATCTTCAGAAGAGGACTAAAATCAGAGTAAGAGATGCACTATCTCTGTCTCATCATCCAGCTCTGCTTTCACTACTTCATCTGAAGTGTTTTTATCCACGTAGGAGAGCACGGCCAGCTATTAAATGCTCAGCTGCATTAGCAGCTCACATTTCCAAGCACCACATGCAGCGTTTCGCTAGAAGCACACGACCAGGCCCTCAGTCCCAAGGACAGAGATGAGGGCAAAAGCTAAAGAGCCCATGCAGATTCCTGCAGCTTGTCAGAGGAGCGGATCTGCACCAGCACTTGGATGGTTTTGCCCAGATTTGACAAAGAAAGAGCTCAAAGTGCAACAGAAGTGTGCTGGCCCTCTGAGTAAAGGCCTGGGGCTTCTTTGGATCTGGGTTTGCTCAGAAGGAAGAGGAACGAGCAGCTGGAGCCTTGGTGTTCAGGCTGGGGAGCAAGAGCAGTGGAGGGCGAGGATAGGCAGGATCATAGTTCAGTGAACATATCCAGCTCCTCCTCAGGCATCACTGTTTGGGGCAGCCCATGGCAAGCAGCGAAGAAAATGAAGTCATTTTAACTCCTTTGCTCCTTTGTTTTTTTAGGTTAAGAATTCTTTCCAGTTGGCATGGTGCTTGCAAAAGACCTGTTGTTGACTGGGCTTTTAAGGCCTCAGTTGAGATTTGCTGAGCAGCTACAGGTCTCAATGACTCCAGAATGAGTTGCAGCTTCTCAGCACATCTGGAAATGAGTCCATTTTTGCTAAAGATGGGCAATCAAAAAGGGAGGCACCCAGCATTTGAGGCTACTTTTGGAAACATATATATATAACTGATCAAAGTAAAAGGGGGAAAATGATGCAGGCACCTGACAGAGTATTTATTTTTGTTCATGGCTGATTTGCCTTTTTTTTTTGCTGTAATTGCCCAATTTGCACAGTTGGTTGTGGTGTGCACAAATCATCTTATAATTGCACACCATAATTACTCACAGTTCTTGTCTCAAAGTGTTTTCATTTGATTTTAGAGCAAACACTCTATAGAAATGAATCGGAGAGGTTCACATTCCTCACTGGAGCTATTCTCTCAGATGTCAGCAGTTTCAGGAAGACAAAACTGTTCAAATTTGCATTTGGATCAAGTCTGGAAGACTACTGGAGCAACTAGGAAGACTGATCCTAACGAAAACTCGTCCTAGGAACCAAATAATGCCATCTCACCTCTGAGCCATGGGCAGGGTTAAATGGGACATCAGTCTCCATGCCCATTCAGTCTTTGCTGTGCCTACGGAAAGCACTAACAAGGGTTTGAGTATGCAATTATTGCCAGATCTTGAGGGTGTTGTGCCTGAATCTGGAGAACTGAAATCATCAGCTGATTTCACGTAAGTCACCAAACGGTAATCAGATAGTAACGACTATCAGTCTCTTACAGGTGACATCCATTTCTGCTTTTAAATTAGGTTTTTAAAGAGTGCAAAACGTCTGTCTGAAAGCAGTGACTACAATTTATCAGCTCGCTCCAGTCCAAACAGAACAGATGGAACACAGATAAGTGAAGCAGACAGCTTAATTTACTCATGACCTCAACAAACTGAAACTGGAACCATTAACAAATAATTCCTTCACAGATTTTCAAATGGCTCTTTAAAAACGTACATACCTGCGTGGCACAGAGTCCCGCCACAGTCTGCTTGCCGGACACATTGTGTAAGTTTGTGATGTGCACTCATCAAACAGGCATTTATATTCCAGGAGCTTCAAGCTCCTCATCCAACAGTTTTTAGCCCAAGGCACTTTGTAAAACAAAGCAGCGGAATCTACGTTGCACTTAAGTGCTGGGGACACTTAGCTGGAACATCCCAATGAACAGTAATGCTTGAGCTTTGGCAGGTTATCAGATGGGTATTTCTTTCACCCTCTTCATTTTAACTCAGCTCAGATTCAGGGAGTCCTTCCAATATAATTAGAACTGTGCTCCATGCTAGTGCTAATGCCTGTATTCGTTTATAGTGTGCAAACACAACTGAATCAATATTACCTGTGGTGTAAGTCCGATGACTTGACCTCTTCTTTCTGTGCAGTGAATCCCAATGTTAACCTAATGCAAATTGATTTCACTATTCATTGCATGTGGTGCAGTCCAGGATTAGACATTTGTTTTCCTTTTAAACTCTTGGAATATTCCCTCCACTACAGTTTCAGGGGGTAGTTTCAAGATGTAAACAAAGAACAGAACAAAGATACAACCAACAAAAAGTCCTCACCTCAGCATTCAGATCTGCTCCAGCATCTAGCAGCATCTGCACCATAGCCTCATCACCCCTGACACAAGCATACATCAGTGGAGTCATGCCCTAGTCATTTTTTGGAGTTAAAAAACAAAGGAATTGACAAATTTAACACAGAACTCTGATTTTTTTTTTACAAAACAATGATTTAAGTATACATCATAAGACTAACAGTATTGTATTTAATGAAAGCTGTTACCTCTGTTACAGACATGCCCCTCAGACTAGCAAAAGCCAACTATATTTGTACAATTTCCATTTTTGTTGTCACTTCTGTTGAGGTGGTTTTTTTCTCTATATTATCCTCAGCATGGTGAGTGAAACTAGGCTTGTCAGCCTCACCTCCATTTTTGCATACTAAACTGAGCATCTTTGGGGTCCCAGCAGGGAAATTTTTTTATCAAAGCAACCATATTTCCACTGGTATTTTAAAGAGAAAGACAATAATTATATTCAGTATTCTATGATCACAGTTTCATAACTTCCAGCTTTCAAAATATCCCAAGCCTCTGTTAAGACAGGTTCAACTGAGGCACAGCTTCTGTGTGACGTACTCTAGGAGGTCCTGCTCTGGCAGGGAGGTTGGACTAGACGATCTTTCGAGGTCCCTTCCAACCCTTAAGATTCTGTGATTTTTTGATACCGTAAGGGGCTGGAAATGTAAAGACTTTGTATAGCACTCCCTAGAAAACAAGGATTTACTTTTAAATGAAATGTCAGACAGCACTGTTGCAAGTTGCTCGCTCTAATGGCTCTTGTTTCAAGGAAAAGTAGATTAAGTGACCCTCCACTACAGAACAATGCAATTTGTATTAATCTGAAATGCCTGCTGTGGCTGATCACCACTTCCCTTAACATAAGTATTAGTGTGGCTGTGGCAATGAGTCCAGATGAAACCATTTAAAAAATAATTAAATCTATCATAAATTATAACAGAAAAAGCTGCTTATTAAATACAGTGGGAGTGTTGATCAACAGCCACCAGTTGTTTTGCAGTAAATCTACCACAGCATGCAGCTACCTTTGATGCGTGTTTATAGCCCACCTTGAGGTCCTCTGGTAAATTTGCTGTCATTTGCTGTTTAACATGAGTGCTGCTGTGAAGTCATTTTCAGAGAAACTGGAGGTGCCCAGCATGTCGACACAGCCATGACACCGTGGTTCCAAGCAAGAGCCCAGCACCACTGTTTTTTGCTGAACTAGCCCATTTTTCCTGTTTATGGGCAGGGCTAGAAGTAGTAGGTGCTTATGTATGGAAGGGCTGCTCTTTTAGAGAAAATTCATGTTGAGGTTTATTCTTGCAGGGTACTTAGGTCCCCTCTGAAACATATTGAGCACTGAATCTGTAGTGTGCTTATGGAGTTATAGAATAAGAGGATAGGCATCTGCAGTCTCATGCTATGATAAAGAAGAAACAAGTTCACCCCAGGCAAGGAGAGTTCTTGGGTGACTTGAAGTTACTTGCAAAGAGAATTTGAAACTACTTCAGCTACACTCAGTGGCAAAACATTTCCTTTGGCAGTCAATAAGCACTACGGGAACAAACAGGATGATAAGAATTACAAAAAGTTGGGTTTGGGCCTTGAAACACAGGGTTGGGATGGCTGCTTAAAATTAAATACACGTCCCTTCAACTATTTTTTCAATTCCTGTAAGTGGACTCATTTGATAATTAAACCAAGTGTTCAGCACATGGGGTCTAATCCGGTCTGATGAAAAGAACTTGAAAGCCCGGTGCCAGAGCTTCCCCAAGATATGGGCAGCCACGGCAAAGAACCCCGTAGCAATGCCCGGAGCAAATGGTCTGCCTGGGGACCACATCAGATACATTGGCACAGCTGTAGCTGAAGAAGGACTTACCACTGACTAAAATGGGCTCCAAATATGTTACAGTATCAGGGTTTTAAAAAGTTAATGAGGTTTCTAACCTCTCCTTGCACTGATGTCCCTGCTGCTTTTGCCTCTGCCAGTCCTCTCCAGGATTACTCTGTAGCATCGCTCAGCCCCTCTCTCTTTGCACATGGGAGGAATGGATTTTTAATGAGCCCATCATTAGTGTTCAACACACGCACAGGAACACAGTAACAATATTTTTAATCAGTGCAAAGGGCATATGGTATTTGGCAAAACAAATTTTTTTTAAAATCACTCTCTTTTGTTCAGCCTTGTATCATTTAGGGCTCTGTCCTGCAAGATGTGGGATCCTACAAGATGTGGGATGTTTGATCCAGTGAAGCATTTTAAGTGCAGGCTTAAATTTCACTTAACTGGGATGTAAGCATGTGTTCGGAGTTAAGCATATGATTAGGTACTTTGATGAATCAAGCCAGAGTGTTCCCAGGTTTCAGCCTGGAGGACAGAGGAAATACGCTGTGAAAAGTTTCCAAGGTTCAGATTTAATTTAAAATACTAATAATTTTTAGAAATATAGTGTATTAAACTTGAAATGAGTAGTGTTTTTATTTTTTTTTTCAGGGAGTACTGCCCTCTTCTAATGCTATTTTTCAAAGGAATCCACAATACTTAGACCGAAGCTACTGAACAGCAACGTAACACACTCCAGGAGCAGCTTCCATCTCCGAAGACCTAAAACCACTAACAGTCATCTCCTGTCCCAAGTGGCCACCGTAGGAACAACAGCTATCTGCTCCCTGCCAAAGAGGATCCCACAGCTCTTCGAACGTGAGAAGGGAAAACCACTTCTGTTGAGCATCACAGTCCTAGATTGCTACCAAGAGGTAGCTGCAGACACAGGTTTATCCCTGGACACAACCACTAGCCTCAATGCAGCTGTTAACTCCAAGGAGTTTTAGGCTCCTCAACGGATGGATGTTAGCCACAATGACCAACAAGGGGTAACGCTGCAGAGATACTTCCACATCTGTAAGGTCACTTCTAACTGTCTGAACTCAATTAAAGAGTGTCAGCAATGAATTGATTCCTGTGGGGAGTTCAGTGGTTGTGCACATGAAGTACATTGCAGATGCCAGGGCAGCGTTCAGTGGAAGGATGTTCACCTCACAAAGCCCTGCCCCACACCACTGTTCATGGCATTGAAGCGGCTTTAAGCATTCAGATCAACGCTAAGCTCTCTTGGGATTGTCTTCTGACTTCACTCGACACAGTTCACTGTTAAAAAGATTTCAGGGGATATATCTGCCCTCATGCTGAGTTACCTTAGTACCCACAAATCAATACAACTCGAAAAGACCAAACTTAACACAGATGTTCCACTGGCAGTGGTTTAACTCAATGCAAAGTAACGCAGGGAAAGTTTTAAGGTCTTGTCTATGCTTAGCTGAAAATCTGGGGCTCATTTTCTGTGATAAGCAGAAAAAACTCTCACATTTCACAGTTGCCTCTTTAGGTTTCTATCTCGTTACCTGTTCACTCATGCTGTTAATCCCATCCGGCCCCAGCAAGGATATGGCTTGTTTAACCAGATCTGTTCGGCCACAGTTGAGCATCCGGAAACCCAGGTCCTGCTTGAACTTCGCTTCAGTGGCAACTGCATCCAGTTTCCGAGATGCACAAAAACAGTCGTCGATTCTGTGGATGTGAGAAATAAACTCTCTCAGAGGACAAATGGAGGACAGACCTAGCAAAATAATCCTTTGCCCTGTCTTTGAGGGATGCAGGTCATGCACGCATTCATTCTCCTTTGACCTGTATGTTTGAGGGATGTGCTGAATGGGAAATGCTAATGCAAGCTAATGGAGACTGCCCTTGGTCTATCTTTCATGGGACAAGTTATACATTTTATAAAAAAATCAGGAAAAAAAAAAGCACAGCTTTCACCTAATTTTGTTTCCCTGTTTAAGCAATGCACAACACACTCTCACGGCAAGCTTTCTCTCTGCACAGCAAGGTTATTCAGTCTCCCTGATCTCTGAAAAGTTTCAGTGGCTTCAGTAAGCTTTGAACTTACATCAAATGGATATAAAATCATTGACAATCCAACAAAGAGAAAATAATGTCATTCCAAATGCCTTCAAGGATCTTACCAGCACAGCCCCAGTAACAGGGAAGCCTTTTTGGAGCAGAATGTGCAAGCCACAGAATGCTTGACTGGCTGAGATTAGACAGCACCTCTTAAGGTTGTCTGGTCTGACCCTCCCTGCCCAAGCAAGGCCACCTGTAGACCAGGGCACCATGCAATCGGGGAGAAGACAATCTCAATCCATCTCAAATGGAAGAAGGGCTAGGAGTTATGCAGCCAAAATATGACTTTGCAGCCCCAGAGAGAGATAAGCAATTCAAATCTGATGTTTATCCAACTCAGCTTCATCTTATTAAAAGACAGATTTGTTTCTCTTTCATGCTGAGGAGTGTCTGGGGCAGAGGGTGGAGTCCAAATCCACAGTGCTTTTGGCATGAACTTGGATAAAGGACTGTTTGGAAAAAAACATCACTTTCATTCTTCAAAAATGCTAGGTCAGAAAACGAGGGGCTACTTACGGATGAAAAACAAAACAGAGATCAAAAGTGAAAAAGTCAAACATACATCAAATATTTCTCTTCTGTTTCATATGTTAAAAAATGCAGCAAACTGTAAGAAAAATACAAACAGCACATTATTATCATTTAAATTTCTTCTTCAAAGTGCTTTATTGGAGCTTTATAAAGTATGTAACACTGCTTAATATTTAACAGCAGTGTGCAACGAATATGCTGTTTATATAGAGGCAGTGGTGGGCAGCAATAGCTACCACTCTTCCTCTTTCAACAGAGGAAGGAAAGTGAGACATAAAATACAAAGTATTTCGATCAAAGCCTCTTGTGGAACTTTGTACTGAAACTGGCATCTGAGCACAAGCTTGCTCTCGACTGTGCCAGGCCACGATCAATCTGGAAGACTGGTATTTTGTTGATGTTCGTTCTGTGAGATCAGTTTGCATTCTGAATGTTAAAAAGTTGATGTCCTAAGAATGCAAACCAGGTATGCTTGGAGTATCATTACTCAGGGGAACAAGAATGATGCTTCATCACAACACCATGCTGAAAGATTAATGCACAACGTTCGGTTACAACAAACACACCATAACAGCAACAACAGGTTCCACACCAGCAATATGCCTAAAACAGAGATGAAGAAAGCAACATGCTAGCAAGGGTGGATTTTCTGCAGTAGTTTCTGAGCAAGCTTAAGGGAAAAAAGCAAAACCAGCAGAGAAATGCAGGGCTGAGATCAATGACACCAAGATCCATGGGAGCACCAGCGGCTTAACACGTTCACACTGTATGGCACAAGAGCTACAGCTACATTTGGTACTTGTTACCTCCATAGCATGAGATGCTAGAGATCATCTGTGCCCTCCTTTAACATATGGCAAAGATAAAGCAATCTCAGACATTAGGTGGTGAGAGCTTTGGTGCATGGAGAGAGAGCCTGGACCTCGTAGCTGTGGCTGGCCATTTCCAGATGACTCTGGGCCGAAAATGAGGTGGTTTCTCAGCAAAGTGCAGTTATGGAAAGATCTAGACATCCTCTGAGGACTGCAGAGGTGTCTGCCACTATGAATCACCGCCTGTGTAAAGTCATCATCTGTACTGAGGTATATAACATACACTCAGAATAAAATGGGTCAAACTGTGCTGGCAGAAACAGACAGAACTTCACTGACGTCAGCCCAGCTCGGTGCATGCAAATGACAGCTGATGATCTTCTCTTCAAAAAAAAGCCAGATTTTGACCTGGGCTGTACACCCACATAAGGGAGGAAAGAGGAACTAGGATCCATCTCACCTATCCTATACTGGCTGCCCAGATCTCTACCCTGGCATAGGTTCAGAAATTACTTACTTCTCTCCAAGTAACGCCTCCATGTATTGGCTCTGGTCCCCTAAACCCACGTCAGTTCACCTATGTAGTGTAGCTGAGGAAGGGGACTCATTAATTACCGTTGTGTAGCAGCAAATCACTCCTCCTCAATCAGCTGGGGGAATAAGGGTCTTGGCACAAGAGATTCAGGATGCTACAACTGTATAAACCCTGCAGCAATAAGAGAGATGCAGAGGGGTCCCTAGGCTGCATGGCTGCTAGGACATCAGCACTGATGAAGCGTGATCTAGACCAAGTACCACAAAGCAAGAAACCACAGCTTAGTATCACTACCAGTGGTCTGCTGCCTGTTTGTACCCCAAAAAAGGACCCATCGTGAGTGAGTTATAGCCCTTATTTATGGGACATTGAAAAGGTAACTATCTGGCAAAATTTGACATAGACTACTGCTGGTGCCACCATTGTTACATGTTGACTAATAAAATGGATAGTGATCAAACTAGGGAGTTAATAAAGCACAAGCATAATGTAAGGGGAAGTAGTGGAGGATGCCTTAGAGAAAGCTTAGCAACATCTCAAAAAGCCAGAGAGATGAATGAGTTAAGGAAAAGGAGATTTAACATGTACAGACAAAAAAGCAGTGAACAGACAGATCAAAAATGATCAGGAACTACAAGCACAGAATAGAACACAGCATCACTTTTAATGCTGGAGTAAGCCAACTGGGAAGATGGTACAGCAGACAGACTGAGCAGTTGCATTTCAAAATGAAATCTGTAAAATCAAAAAAACCAAACCCTCAAATCCATCAAAAATCAGCCCTAAGCTGCCCCAGCACTGCTTCTGCTCCCACATTGTCTTTCATACCATCAACTGCGTAACGTTGATTCCATCAGGAGCAGGGGGTCTCTGCTCCATGTTACACTGTATAAGGGGATGCTGCTCCATTGTGGACACTACCCAGAATCACAAACATTAAAGAATACAAGACAGAAAAAAAGGTGAAAGAGAATATACACCCTGGCTTGACTCACTCAAGACTTCTTAACTTTGGACTGCAACAAATACACTGACAAGCTATGAAGAGCTGGGAAAGGCATGGGAAGCAGCTTGAAAAATGAAGTTGACGAGCAACAGTTAAACACATAGGGTCACTTTTTAGATGTGTGAAACTGTGCCTGCAAAACAAGGGAAGTCAGCCTAAGAGCAAACAGAGCTGGAAATCTTAACAGCTGCACATTCACTACACATTCATTTTTTGCCAAAAAGTCTTTGTGGTCTTTCCAAGTGCATAGGAGGTCAACATCAGCCCAATGGCGGGACGTCCCCTCCAAGGCCACCTCAGTTTGTTGCCAAATGCTGCTGGCTGCCAGAACTCACACAGGTCATCCTTTCCCCAAGACTTCCCCCTGCAGAAAAGGTGCTTTTTCAACATAGGGGCAGGGAAGGCTGACAGGAGTGGAAGACCATGGAGAAGCCAGTGCTTTTCTCCCCCTTTTCTCCTGAGGGACAGTCTCAGGACTGCAGGATATAACAATTCTGGATACTGGCTGGCTCATGTGAACTTTGAGGTCCTCCAGAGGCTATACAGTGACAAAATAGGATTGACCAGTATCCTTTGAGGGTGATATCCTCTCTCAAAAGACTGAGTTCATTCTGGATTTCCCGATTCAGCAACCTGTGAAGCTGGGCAGGCTCCTTGGCACCACCACTGCTGCACACATGCTACCTCTCTCAGAACTGAGAATTAATAAGCTTGAATTATTAATACACACTGATCACAGTCCTTGTGCTCAACAGCAAATCCATGCCTCTAATTCAGAGGTTCAGTCACACAGCCTGCAAACTCTTTCATCAGTCTCTCCCTACCTTGAATCAAGTAAACAATTACCCTTATAAATAAAAGGAAAATTAGAGATAGGTGAAATCTTCTTGATTTTATATCTGTAGTAAAGCTGTGTCACATTTTTAAACTTACAACACAATATAATTTTTCTCCAACTCCTTTGTTAATTCCTCACAGATACAGCTTCTTCCATCAGTTATCTTCAAGATCGTTACAGTGTTGTCCTGCACATAATTACCTTTACTGTGGCTTTATATAGGCAGTGCCATGGTAACATTAATTATTTGCAAATGGTCACTGTCAAATGCTGCATGGTGACCACGACACTCTATTGTACTCTGAAATAGTCAAACCTCTGAAAGGAGTCAAAGATAATCTTCTTCATTTATAATGAGTCCTAGCAGTGCAGCAAATTATTTTTATCTTTTCCCAAACTCACATGATGAAAATGTAATGCAGCACTTCTACGGTAACTGTTTAAATGCAAGGGTTTTGGGTTGGTTTTTTTTTTTTTTGTTTTCATTTTCACTCAGACTGGCTAAGATAGGTTCTGTGTGGATCTTTAATAAGTTACTCATGGATTGAATACATTTGGGAAAATGGATGACTCAAAGGCAAAGTGTTTCCATCGTAACTGGTAGACACGGCAGCTCTCTTATTACATAGCTTTTTAGTTATTTGTTCTTTGGGAGGGGATTATTGCTATAGTCAGTAGTGGACAATTAAAAACATTTTTTTAAAAGGAAAAAAAAATAAAGAAAAAAAGAAAAAAGCAATTCTCTGTAAATGTTACCATAGAATCAAGTAGGAACATCTTAATCATGTTCTAAGCTATGAGCACAAAAACAGCATGCTAATAGTTGATTTGAAAGAAGTGGAGTGCAGACTGTGATGAGCAGCTGGACAAACGTTCCCCAGTGGCAAAATGAACTGATCATCATGCTGATAGCCAAAGAACCAAAACCTTGTTTGGCCACCTGGGATTTGATCACCGGCTCTTTCAATTAAAAAAATGATAATCAATTAAGTCCATCTTATTAGCTCTGTTGAGTTTATTCAGTCTATCTCCGTCGTAAATATGAATGAGGTCTTGAGCCAGAAATCACAGTTCAGCTGGTTGCAAGTCTGGAAGGAATCACGTTTTAGCCAGCAACATACAAGCATTTGCAATGCTGAATTTCTCAGGGTCAGGGATCACAGTTTTGATCTGGGTACGCACAGCCTGTAGCACAAAAGAGTCCTGTTTCTTGCCTGAGGCTCTTCGGCAGCAGCAGAAGCAGTGAAGGATTTGATTTTAATCTGTGAGCATTCTTTTTTTTATCATTGTGGTGCTTTAAAAGAGACTGTGAGACTAATATTAATAGGACTGCAATATAAATACTATGTTGAGACAATTATTTGCATTTTCAGTTTTGGAGAGAAAGAAACAAAAGCAGAACATATTGATCAAAGTGATGAAGAGCACCACTTTTTAATGCAGACATAAAATACCTCCATTTACTTTATATCAGGAGCCAAATTAAGACAAGAAAATAAAAATACTCTGGATATTTATTAGCCAACCTCTTATTCTTGTCAAAGGCCTGAGAATAAATTGGTTGCAGATACTGGAAAATACATTTTAAAAGTGACGTGGCTATCAAACCGAGACCCAAATATGTTATTTCAAAACACTCTTCATATTACAGTCCCATAGGTGGCCAGGAAATATGTTCAAAATGGAATCTGACTTCAGATTTTTAACAAAGCCAAAATATCATAGGAAAATGTGGGCACAGATTAATCTTTCATATAAACAGATAGCACAAGTCTTCAGTAATAAGTGAAAGACAGTATGCTATCTGTACCCCGATTCAGCAGTGTGAGACAGAGTATATGAAACAGTAATGAAATTGCCTGCAGTGGGGAAAAAACCAACAAGACTGGATCCTAAAGCTCTTAAGAATACAAGAGTGTTCTGCTCTGAAAGTGAAGGAGAACATGAGGACAAGGTCCTCCACTATTTTTTTTTTTTACTACTGTTGTCTTCAAGCAGCTGGTTGGCAGGAGAGGTTGAGATTCACCTCTGGAAACCTATGCTCTACCTTTAAAGTAATAAAATCTCCTTCCTCCACTGGTACCATCTGCCCCAAGGGACTGCTGGATTTTGTCAAGTAGCTTGTTTGCCACTGCATGCTGTTTTGGCATTTTTGTGTCTAATTATGACAATAGCCATGGCTGGTGTTAAAAGGATTAGTAAAAATTTGTGGGAAGAACTAGGACATTCAAGGAGTTGGGCTTACATCAACCATCCCTGCTTAAAAGTGGCTGTATCTAATTAAATAGCACAATTTGTTAGCAACTTTCTACTCCCTCTCCAGAAACTCAGACCCTTACCCAGTGCATTTTAAGAGTGAGCAAAGAGAGTGGAAATACTTTTCTGCCTTCAAATCTCTATTTGTTATAGTCTATTTATATTTTCATACTCTAGTATGAGCACAGGATATCCATAAATAAAACATTAAATGCAACTCTTCCTCTTTCACTTTCAAGTTAGAAATGCGTGTGTGTGGTACAGTATTAAGATGACATGGCAAATGGCATATACTGCTCTGAAAGACCAAAATAACACATCTTCCCTTTACGTTGCTGCATTTTTCCCTTTCCACAGTCTTAAGGAAATGCTCTAGAATGAGCCAAGGATACTTTCATGTTAAATAAGCTGCACTCTTGAGGCTGATAATCCTGTTTTCCTGGACAGCCTTCATTAAGAGGGATGGTCCCAGACAGAAAAGCAGACTTAGGTACTCTCAGTCCAAAGCTAATTGGAAATTAGGTTTGATTTTCAATTAAAGACAGGTTTTCAAAGGCACTCAGACACTGCATTTGCCCAGAGACCTTTCTGGATCAGAGCTATATAAACAACTCGGAGCCCTGGGTGAGGCTGCGATGGGACAGCGGCTGTAGGAGCACATGGCATTGGAGGGTTAATGAACTCAGTCCTATGCTGTAGCAAAGCTGGGATCCATCTACACTTTCAGTTTGAACTTACGACTTGTTAATATTCACATATTCCAGTGTCCACGCTGACCTTTAAATAGTGTATTTTTCCTCCCACACTGTTTACTCCTCATGTATTTCTAGAGACAACTCACACGTTCCCTCAGCGCCCACTTTGCTCAGCTGAATGAGACCCTTTCTTCTAGTCTTCCTCCATGAGAACACTATCAAAACTCAAACCACTCAAGCCCATTTCTCTCTGTCTGGTCCAACGTGAATATTTTCTTGACCTGGACACAGGATTTGCAATCCCATGACTCTTCCTACCACTGTCATGTACAGAGGCACCAATATTTTCCACTTCTGCTGGAAATTCCTCTCTCGATACATCCTTAAAATGCATTTGCTTTTTTCATAGCTGAAGAAAAACCCACTTTTGTGGTTTACAGAAATTCTGAGATGAAATTCTGCTCTACAGTCTTTACCACCATCTTTCCAACTTTCAGCTCCCAATATGGTATACGTTTTACTGCACATATATTGCATATGTTATGTATGCATTGCAGTATGCAGTTTTCTAATTAATTTCCCCATGCTTGCCTTCCATTTGTTGAAAATTGCATTCCATCCCATTTCTTCTGTCCCAGCCCTCAAGGTCATCCACTTTTTCCTGGATGATTTCCCAAACTTCCTCTGTCAGGACAATGCCTCTCAGCATTGTGGCATCAGCAAGTTTTAACTTCATGAGCAGACTGCTAAGATTTGTGCCAAAACCCTTTCTGAAAATTAAAAAAGACCAGTTCTTAAGAGTGAGAGCTGAAAATGTCTGCTTGTAACTCCACTGCAGCCAATCCAGACCTTGCCACTTCTCTTGAAGCCAGCCCCTATTCATTCCAATTCCTTTACTAACTCCCATCTTCTCCATCTTATCTAATAGCTCCCTGCATGGACTATATCAAACTATTCACTCAGATCAAAATAGATGAAATCTACTGAATTTCCTTGGGGTAGAAAATCAGTTATCTTATCAAAAAGTTAATAGATTAGTCTGGCAAGATCTATCTTTAGAAAATGTGTCACAATTTATCCCATTTTCCCCTCAACAACATGACTTTAATCAGTCTTTGCTTGAAAAAACATTTGAAGGCCTTGCACTAGCAGCCTGGAATTTTCCTCAGATAATTTTTCATGCTTTTCCAACGTTGGGCATTATTATTATTAATCCTTAAGAGTTATGGCTTGTTAAAGTCTGTTTCCTTCTAACCCCCTGATTTCACAAGGCAGTTCTTTCCCACTGCTGAGAAAGAGGTTGTCTGATCGTACCAATTTGAGCGCATTAAGCTGCAGAATTTGCTCTCCTTTTGATCACTATTTTTCCATGTTCATAACCTTGTTATTCTTACTTATTTTTCCCTTTCCCCTAGGATTTCTTCCCAAAAGCAGAGGCATAAGTTTACTGAAGTTCTTGGGTGATGGCCTCCATTGGTATCAATGAACACTTCTCAAGGTTGCCTCCTTAAGGCCAGTATTTACAGATACTAATTTCACCTCTGCATCCCAGGAAGAGACGAGTAAGACACACATGCCCATGGCCAGGAGCAGAGATTCAGGGCCCAGACTCATGGCTAGGCAGAGAGGGATATTTGCTGTGCTCATTATATGCAAGCCCAGTACCCTTGGAGAACCCAGCCTTCACTCCAAAATACTCCTGAAGCTGTATGAGCAAGCATTTTAAGGGGATCAGGTTATGGTTTTCCATCACTGCACAGGCACAAGCCTTCTGCTCTCGCCAGCTCTGCCTTGACCAGCAGCAATGCTGACACCTCCAACTAAATTTGATTGGAATGTAAGAGGGTGGTTCTGTTGGCACCAGTGGGGTTGACATGCAAACCCCGTTGCCCAGTTCTGTTCTCCAACACAGAGACTGCAAAAATGGGACTGTGATGTTTCTCATGGGCATCCAAGTGGTACCAAAGCCTAAAGGGTCTCCGTGGGTTGTATGATGGGGCAAGATGATGACAGATTCCTGTGGGACTCTGCCCATTAGGAGCCTGACAGCAAAAATGCCATTTCCCATTCCTGCCCTTTGGGTACAGCTGACAAGAAGAACTTCAGATCTCGTTATAGAATTGTTCTGAGCCCTGCTGCCACAGCATGGCATCTGCCTCTACTCTGTGGTGGACAGTAATGAATGTCACAGGGAATAATCTCACTGCTCCACCATGTAAGGGAAAGGCACAAGTCTTTTCATCTATGGATAAGAAAAAAACACTCCTCAAGATGACTAACCTCTGCTGCTCCAATTCCTAGCCAAGAGTTTCATGGCCTGTTGGGCAAGAGGACAGGGGATTAACAAGTTTGAGAAGGCTTCCAGACACCCCCATGGCCACAGAGAAATGCCAAGCCTTGTAGGCAATGCTTCTGCAGGATGTTGGTGGCATGAGGACGTGTTCAATGCCCTTGTTCATTTAGACACCAAGAAGGTCCCTGGGAGTGGGCTAAGTCGGCAACCCCAATGGCATTCCTTCCCAAGTCTAGCGGGGGATCAGATATCCAGACAGGATGTTCAGGAGCCAGAACTCCACCCTCAGACAGCACAAAGTGGGATCTCCTGAATTGTCTCTTCCTCAATCACTGGAAATACCAGGAGTGAAGATGCAGCCCACTTAATTCCCTCACACAGACTAGAGTTGCAGAAGCCTTCTCAAGAGGTGAGGGCCAGGCACAGAAATACTTGTGAAAAGCAGCTTTCCCAAATAAATTAGACAGGGGATGACTTGGAATCAAAGGAATCTGAGGCAATGCTGAGGGTAGAAGAAAATACTTCAAATAACACATAGGCATTGCCCTTTGTGGAGGGGAATTGCACTCACATATCTGAGACTGGATTTTTTCTTCATTTTTCCTGCTTCTGGATATCAGAATGAACACGTGATACTCACACACACTTGACTATATCCTTCTTTTAACCTCTAACTGACCAGAAAATCACCCTTTATCCAGTCAGGTGCAGAAGTGACCAAGTCAGTTTGCTCCAGCATCTTTACACACTCTAGGACTGTCATGAAAGATTGCAACCAGGAATGAAGCCATTGACTCTGATAAAGCAGAGCAGCCCTTGTGCTGAGCAATACAGGATGCTCCTCCCTTGCTCTGTTTCTCTGCCGTCAGTCCCTAGTCCTCAGATGTAGTCATCCATTTGCAATCCTCTCCACCACGTCTAACACTTTGGGGGATTTATTTTTTTGTTTTAAACAAATGTTTCACAAAATGGAGAAAAAAAGGCATGCAAAAAGCTTCTTGTATTTAGGTAGAGCAAGGGGAAAGGTACCCCTTGCAGATGGGATGATGAAGAACAGCTAAAACTAGGCATCTGTTTGCAGCCAGCTAGACCCAGTGCAGACTGAGAAGTAATGCTGCCTTATTGTGGCAGACAGGCAGGTCAACACAGTTTGTACCACCATGCTCCTTTTTGGCAACAAATTACCTTCATCTCTGATGCCCTCATTGAAAAAAGGTCAACAAAATAGGAGCAGAGCACACACCTTCCCCAGATTTATGCCAGCAGGGAGCTACTTTGCACAGAGTTTCCTATTGACTACATCCAGCTGTCCCAGGTGGCCCAACAGGGCCTGAGTACATGCAAAATTTTATTTAACTCTCGTCTCCCGCTATGACAAAGAATATTTTGGACACAACTACTGCTTCTGTCTCCGCTAGCTGTTGTGCATCCAGCAGTCAGTCCATCTGTGAAACCTACCTCCTTGCAGAAGGTGGAGCCAACTGATCTATCTAAAGCTTCTGCTCCTGGGGGAAGGTGGACATTTATATCCCTGCTCATCTCCCAAGGCTGGGGAAAGGGAAGAAACTTTCTGGCATGTCTGCTGCTGTAAAATGAAAAGAGATCAATAAGGCAGGCAGCCTGACTGTAGCTTCCCTCACTTCTCTACCCAGAGCAAAAGCAGCTCTTCTTTCAGGAGATGAAAATATTGCAAGAAATTAAGGCAATGGCTTTTTTTAAAAAAAAGATCAGAAAAGGAGAGAAAGAGAGGAAGGTCTGGAATGAAAGGGAAGAAAAAAGCAGAGATGATTCACAAAGCCACATATCGGGAACCTCACTGCTGGAGTATGTGATTGTGCTGGGAAGTGTCACACGAATCTGCTGGGAGACCTCCATGCTGTCGTTCAGATAAGAAACCAAACATTTGGTTTTTATCCAAACTGATCCTGAACTTCCCAGCCTTTTACATCCTGTCAATCTCTTCTGCTTCCTGTACTCATGGTTTTCCAGTGTGGAAGCTGGTTTTGCTTTATGCGTTTGCAGTGATAGGTTGTGAATCAACACCCTTGGCATGATGCAACATCACATGGGACCCTGGGAGCTTTTGGGTTCAGGTCTCTGTACTTTGGGGACTAAAGAAGACTGCTAAGAAAAGCCTAGAAATTGAAGCAGTTTCCAGGTTCTACTTATTAAACCACTTCTATAAAAGTCATAAAATAACTCAAGCTAACAGCATTTTAAACCCTCCAGCTATCATCTCTGACATAGCTTATTTGAAAAGCCATTCCTTGCGAAGTTGTATTTTTCCCTTCCTCCAAATATTTGCATTTACAGAACTGACACTTGCTGAGCAGTTGAGTTGGAAACACTCCCTCCCTAATGGGGAGGGACGAAAGGTTGGCTCTTGACTTAGTGGAAACGAGAAGTGATGAGGGTCTACACCAATTACAAGCTGCAATGTTTCAAATTAACATATTGATGCCTCACATTATACTTCAGAAAAAGCTTGGTCCTTCCTTCGATCTCAGGATTACAGGCAGCCAGGGTCTGATCTCCAAGAACCTGCTTCTGTATGCCGGCAGCAAGCACAGACCTTGAAAAAAAACCCTGAAGTATATGGACACTCACTTGCAGACCTCTGCCAACAAAGTAGAGTGAGACTATCATCTTGGGACATCAGCATGTGAATTGGGCCCCTGCAGTCCAATAAGGGCACATG
This sequence comes from Urocolius indicus, assembly GCA_013401255.1. Classification (NCBI taxonomy): domain Eukaryota; kingdom Metazoa; phylum Chordata; class Aves; order Coliiformes; family Coliidae; genus Urocolius; species Urocolius indicus. Next base: position 67,936 of record WBNH01006336.1, on the reverse strand, counting down.
GCAAAGTCTGGTCTCTCTGAAATCCAGAGTTTGTCTCAAGAATGATTTCTCTTTTCATTCCCACATGATTAATCTCAGGCTGTGCTCTCCAGACTCATTTCCACTTGCAAGACAAGCAGGACAACAGCAATCACTTCTATTCCTTACGAAATTCATTCTTGATGGCAACTTCAAATTCAGTGCTGATTTGTTCCCTATAATTAATATATTCTTCTGCTGCATAATGAAACTCTCCCCAACTTCATATGATTTTGAATTATTCCTGGAAAATTGTCTAACAGTTGATGGCATTTTATACATCTACATATCTACATATATATATGTATATATATATATATCTACAGTGACAAAATACAACTTTAGGAATAGTATTTTGTGGTTTTTTTTTAATCCACAGCTATTTAACTGTATCTGCCTTACTTTTTAAGAGAGAGGATGCAAAGTAGAAACATTGTTGCCTTATTTGAAATCCTGCTTAAATACTGGAAGAGATGTTAAATCAATTGTGCCTTTTCAAAACCGAGTGCCGGGTCTTCAGAAAGTTCATACTACTCAAGTCCTGACATTTCACTAGAGAGGCAGAACGCTGAAGTTCTGGAAATGAGGGCTGAGACGGTCACACCAAAGGGAGGCAATTACAGCCAAGATTTGAAACCTGAAATGCTCAAGATTTCGCTTTTGAAATTCAACATATTTCTGCAATTAAATATTGAATAGCTGTGACTAAAAAAAGCCTGTGCAGATCTTCAAGTAAAGTATCATACTCTTTGGTGAAAGAGCATGTCAAGGCCAGAATCAACAGAAGGCAGCTACTCCGATGCAACTTGTCACAGCTAATCACGTAATTATCCCTCTGCTTTCTGCGTTGCAGGAAAGAATGCACCTACTGCTGCATGAAGAGGTGGGCTGCTGAAAATTGGTGTACAAATCTCTGAAGCAGTAGGAGTAATTTCTACTCTGGCAGACTCAGAATGCCTATTCATAGGAAAATCAAAACCAAATATATTCTTGACTCCAGGACAGTCCTAAATCATCCTGTTATACATGCACATAAGGCAAAACAGACACTAAAAACATATCCTGGCAATAAATACTTTAAGACTTCATCAGAAAAGTAAAAGGTCACATCTGATATACGAGAAAGTCAAATTATCTAGGCTGACATTTACAACTAATTTGAACCGACATTAGCATGAAAAATACAGTTTATACTGCAAGAGGAAGTCTTACCTATAAGTTTAAATATGCCCTTTAAGCGTTAATGCTGAAAACAAAGCCCTGAAAAACATCTGCAGCCCTGTCAATTACATTTTGGCATTTTATAGCAAAGCAATGTGAAGCAGACAATTAGCAGCAGATTTCAGCCCCTCATTAGCAAGCAAAATCTAATAGTTAAGAGAAAAGGAAAAAAAAAAACCAAAACCCAACATCCAGCACATGAGCTCTGACGAGCAGATTATGGGCTTGATCCAGCTGTGAGATATTCAGACACCCATTACCATGCAACCAGCTTATCCATGGATGGATGTCAGCAAATACCAGGAGCCGATTTCGCGGTGAGCCCGAGCATCCATGCACCTCTCAAGGCAATAACAGAGCCCTCTGCCTGCCTGCTCGCTTGCTGTCACTAGCGAAGACAGACACGATTTTTTTTCTCCACAAGGCAGCTGACTGACTGTTGGTTTGAGGTTTGGGGTTTTTTTTGTGGACTTACTTTAACTGTCGAGGTTCGCAGTCAACTCCCGGCAGCAGGAGCCTCGCTGCCTGCCGTACGTCATCGCTGTCCACCGAGAAGCTGCGACGGTGCCCCGCGTGAGCCACGGCAACCCGTATCCACTCCATTAGGGGAGGCAGGACAATGAACGGCCTGGGAAAGCACACAGACATCAATGCCATGGGGCACTGGCATCAAAATTAACAGGTATACAGAGAGAGAGGGTGTGGGGAGTGGGGTGGGGGTGGGGTGTGTATGTGTATATATAGGGGAGAACATATATATATATAGAAAAGAGGAGAAGAGAACGAGCAAAATGAAAGCATGAGAGAGCAAACTGGCTCAGCAAATTTCAAGCAGGTCTAAATCAAGATGTCTCACTCTGTCTCCAGATCAGGGTTATTACTTAAGAGTGAGATTTATGAGCCGTGCTCATTTATGGGGCTTCCATGAGGTCAGTGCACCCACCTTGCAAGCCTTCCCCCTCACCCCTGCCAAGTGCTTTGCACAGCGTGTCCCAAAAAGAGGGCAGGAGCCATGCACAGGACCATGTCCTTCTCTAGCTAATGTGCCAGGCTGGGTATGCTCCCAGCTACTTTGCACAAGGGATGGGAAAACAAACCAGGGCAAAGTGAGAGGATGACCCCATCTCAGCATGCCAGAGGTGGAGAGGTGATGTGTGAAGAAGTCTCCAGCATGTTCTGCTGATACAAGGCATGCCTTGTGCTCAGTGCTGTAAGCTAGGACCTTTGCACCTGAGCCCACTGTAATGTGGAGGTTATTGGTCAACAATGTCAGAAACCAGACTGTTTCATTTTGCTTGTAAGCCTCCCATTGTTCATATACACCTCTGGGCACCAGTTCTGTCACTTGAGCAAAAATACACAAAACCAACCCCTAAAATGGACAGTGAGACTCTGGGCCATAGCTCCTCACTTGGAGCAAAGCATGGACTCTATCAGATACATAGTCCTGCACAAGACCTAGACAGTCCTGTGTCCTAGCAGGAGCTGCCCATGCCTCATGTGAAGGAAACAGCATACAGTTTGCCCTCATCTACAGTAAAAATTATTGGGGATCAGGAGAAAAATGCAAAACCTCAAATTAAAACCATAGCTTCAAGTTCTAGTTTGGAGTTCAAAAACCCCCAAAAAACTGCAGCTGAATATTTTGTAAGGTCACAGCCTATTAAGTCAAGATGGACAAAATACCCAAAGCAACAAAGGCTGCAGCAACTGCCTTCTCATCTCAAACAGGTTTTCACTCCCACTTCATCACCTAGCTGGGGTATCCAAAATGGGTGTCTCCTCTACAGCGGCACACAGGAGACAAAGTATGTGAGCAGAAGGGATGAGAAAAGGTAAAAGAAATCCCTCTTCGTAAAAGTAAAATAATAACAAAAATAAAAACAGTAAAATAATAAATCTGTGCAAGAGCTACTTGAAAACTGTGCTAAACCCAGGACTCATGAATATAATTTAGACACAGTGAAACCGTTTCATCCACACTGTGAAGTAGATACCATGGCTAAGGGATGCTATAATGTTAAGAAAAAAAGGGGAGGAAAAAAAAGAGATTAAGCTTGTAAATGACTACAGTCCTCAAGGAATGTCTGTAATTAACCTACTCTTACCTTCTTATTCTGAAACTTTTTCTTTTGTCTCATTTCCTATGTGATGTCTTTTCCCATCCTCTTTCACTGCATATTCCCATATTGTCTCTGTTTATTAGCTCAGTATATCATCTGAATTCTGGAAACATTAGCGCAGCCTCATCCCCTACTTTTTCTCCCTTCAATTCTGGTCCTTTTCATTTAATATTGCTTTCCCCTGCTTGCCTCCCATTTTGTGGTCTCTTTTCTCAAAGAAAAAAAAAAAAAAAAGTGTAAAAGGTTGAATGATTTGCCAGTAGGCAAATACTTCACCTTTTAAATATCTAACTTTACCCCAAAAGGATCAACCACGAGAAAAATGGTTTTAAGAAGATGTTGATTCTGGAATATCCTTTTCCTTTTTATAGCCCGCTGTGCCATTTATTTCTCTTTGGAAGACTTGACTTTACACGCTCCGATATTTAATATTCTCGAGGAAGGATGAGATATTTCATGAGTGCCCAAGGACAGAGAAGCCCTGAGGCTGCTGTAACTTTCCCCAGGACGCCAGGTTCCCAAATCTCACAGGCGCTTAAATTAACAACCTCCTTTTGAAATATGACATCTTTGGCCGACTTTCCACTTTCATCATTGTTCTATTCCAACACACCATCGGCACCTCGAGACCAGGCTACCTTTGCTTCCAAGGCTTTTTGCTTTCCTCAGACCTGCTGCAGCCACGTTAGGAGGTGGATGTTGACAGAACATTTTCTCCCACAGCTACCATAGAAGGATATCAATTCATTGTGAAGGTGGCAGCGGTCAGAGGAGGGAGAGGGAAGTAGCAGGGGTTTATCTGCTGCTGGAAGGTGACCTGTTTCCCAGGTCACCTACAACATGTTTCCTGGGAGCAGAGGGAGAGTCTCTCATGGCGCTAAGGAGCTGGGGACAAGTGATCAGTGGGAGTTGCTTTCATCACTTGCTCAGCAAACAGCAGAAAAGGAGCTGCAAATCACACTGGAAGTGTAAAAATGCACATATTTACCCACAAAACTTGGTGATAGGAAAACAATTAAAGAAAATCTCAATTCTAGGTTATGGTTTGCACGAGTGTATGTGGTCTGGATTGGAGAAAAGAAGATAGGTTTGTACAGAGCCTTCCTATAATATCTGTTGGAGAAAAAGAAAAGCAGAGGGCCATGCCTGAACAGGGGACTCAGTGGTTCACATATTGTTGTCCTGCAGGTCATAAACTCACCCAGCAGAAAATCTGCCCCACCACAGTAAAGGGCAGAAAAATTAAAATTATATACAGGAACTGTGATAATTTCACAATAAAATTGGTTTTTTCTTTTTTTTTTTTTTTTTTTTCCTTTCCTCATCTAGCAAACAGAAAAATGGAAATGAATGTGGCTATTTGGTGCAATAAATCCTTCACGGGAAGAGAATCGGTGTTTGGCAGAGGCAGAGGGATTTTCTCAGAAGACCAATTACAGTCCATCCATGGGGACATTGAGTTCACTCAGAATATATTATATTCCTTTTCCCAGACAAAAAAAAAACCAAAAACACCAAAAACCCAACAAAACAAAAAAAAAAACCCAACAATCAAACCCACCACTGTATATCTAAGCATGTGAGGGAATTTGTATTTTGAGAAGAGAACCAAATATGGTTGAGTGCAATAGGTTAAAAATACACTTCAAGGGCCTGTGCACCACATGAAGGGGATTATTTTTTTTTAATGCTGTTCGTATGCCAAAGGAAAAAGAGGAATAAAAAGTTATAGGGAGGTGACAACCCACAAGACAACGTGACATCAGCAAGACATATTTCACTTTTCAAATGACACTGCAAAAATGAGTTAGGTGAATGCATCACATCATTGGCATGTAGGCATTGATTTAGCTCTGATGTACAAAGGCAGGTAGGTAGCAACCAGGAGAGTCTGGCGCTTTTGTTTTCCAGTCTAGCAGAGAAGTCACCTACTTAAACATTTTGGACTCATATATCTTAATTAAATTAATCTAACCACAGCAGGAATGTACTGGGCTGACTGCCTGAAGGATGTGGAAAGTCACAGAATCATAGAATCTTTTGGTTGGAAAAGACCTTTAAGAACATCGAGCCCAACCACTAACCTCACACTGCCAAGTCCATCACTAAACCATGTCCCTCGACACCTCATCTATGCACCTTTTAAATAACTCCAGGGATGGTGACTCCACCACCTCCTTGGGCAGTCAGACTGCTGCAGAAGCACCTTACTGGGGTGCAGGTCAGCAAGTGCTCTGACCAGCCCATCTCCGTATCTGTGCTTAACTTTAAACACACACTCCCATACTCTTTAATTCACGGTGGTTCAAAGTTAAGCATGAGCTTGAATAACTTCAAAAAAAGGGAAGAATTTCAGCCCAGGCTAATATTTTCCTGAACTGTCATCCCAGAGGAAAAACGTGCTATTACAAAATGGCTCATCACAAAAGTAAGTGCTATTGGATGAGTCTAAATGTAAAGCATAACTTGCTCCAATCGAACCCTCTTTTGCCCCAAAATTCAATCTCCTCCTGAGACATGTGCAGCCATCCTGAGCTGCTCACCACTTTCCTCCTTGGCTTTCTGGCATGCAGAGATATTAAAAGTACCACCATGCATTTGCAATAGCTCAGGCTTTTTCATTATTATTATTATCAGTGGCAGTATACCCGTGTATAAACAGCAGGAATCATCGGCTGGAAGAGCTTGAGAAATGTGCACTGTAAAATGCAATAGGATGCTGGATTTTTTTTTTTTTTCTGTAGGTCTGAGAGACCAGTGAAGCTCCTTTTTGGATGCCTGCTGTGATGTTAGAGTTGCAAAGCACTAGGGCCAGCACTCCTACTCCCTGCTTCCAGTAACCCCCTACCCTGGTTTTCCTCCATCCCTACCACCTTTGCAGTGTGCAGACTCCCTGCTGCCTACCAACCATGATTTCACAGTCCGCCCTGCTGCCCAGTTCCTCAAGAGGAGGGCTGCCATGCACATCCACCCTCTTCTTGATTTCCCAGCAGCTTAAGCAGTTCTTCCTCTCCTCTGTCGCTCCCTCACCCTTGCAGAGTAATCCATCTTTTTGGCAGGACTCCTCTGCCAGGAAAGTAACGTTGGCTCACTGTCTCTTCCCTGTTACCACTATTGGGTGTCTGCTCCTGAGCTCCTCTAAATGCTGGATGGGGGCTTGAGAGCAGACATCCTGATCATTTTTGCCAGGTGATCAAAGTCCCAAACAAAGGATTCTTGCCCATCACCTCCTCTGGCATGCAGACTTAAAACCACCATCCTGATAGCACGCACATCACCTCTGAAGGCTCTTCAACCTAGACTCAGTCCTCTTCCCCTGCTGTGGCTCACAAACCCCAGACAGGCCACCAGTCCCACATTCACAGCAAAGCCTGCAGTGCCTTCCAGGTCCAGGAGCTCATCAAGTGTGCACAAGAGATTTCCCCAAACAATCACAGTGCTTAAAGAAAAAAAAAAAAAAGTTTGAAGTGCAGCACAGCAGCCTCTCTGTTTCCAGAAGCGTTTCACACTGCTGCTCTTCAGGTGCCAAGCCCTTGCCCTACCACATGCAGACACTCATTATATGTATTAAAATCAATTAGAGATCATCTAGTCCAACCCCCTACTAAAGCAGGTTCACCTTTACCAGGTCACACAGGAACGCATCCAGGTGGAGTTTGGAAACCTCCAGAGGTTTCCACACTTGCACACCCTTCCTGGGCAGCCTGGGCCTGGGCTCCCTCACAGAAGTTTCTCCTCACGTTCAACTGCAGCTTCCTGTGTTCCAGCTTGTGCCTGTTATCCCTTGTCCTGTCACTGGGTGCTACAGATTTGTCCCACTCTTTAGGTATTTATAAACATTGATAAGGTCCTCCCTCAGTCTTCTCCAGGCTAAACAGCCCCAAGTCTCACAGTGTTTCTTCATGAAAGAGATGTTGCAGTCCCTCAGTTGTCTTGGAAGCCCTTCCCTGGACTCTCTCCAGAAATTCTTTGTCCCTCTTGATCTGGAGAGCCCCGAATCAGACACGGCACTCCAGATGAACAGAGAAATTCCCGAGGGCTGTGAATTCCCACAGCTGTCTCCTGCTGTCCCCTTCCTCAGTTTCACCAGCTGTGAAGTGCACACAGTTGTATAGACCTGACTTTGCTTTAACTTAAACCACTTTTTGTATTGTTCAATTACTGGATGATTTCTTTGCAAGATCTTTTAACTATTGTGGAGAATGCTGCTGTGGTAAGGGTTTAGTTTCCTCACTCACTCCAACAAACAAATGGTAACTGCAAACCTGTGTGGGAACAGCAGCCAAAGTGTGACACACAGGTCACTGCTGTTTTACTGACTGCTTTTGCAATTTTAGAGTTAAGAGCACTTCTGAGCAGTACTCTTGCAAGGAAAAGCCTATCTAGACAAAAGTAGGTAGATGTTTCTGCTTGCAGATATGAGTCAGCAACCTTAACGTTGAAGCTCTTTTCATTGCTTTGGTTTCATATTTCTGTTTTCATGGGTGTTTTTTTAAAGAAAATCCCTTTGTGCGAATTGAAAACCATTCTTAGTTCTGACAGTTTTCATTTAGAACATATGATGAAATCATACACACAATGCTAGTCCATTTTTAGCATTACTAGAGGACATTTTTCCAACGCTTAGCATACATTTCAGATGGTTTTCTGACCTGCAAGACTTGTATTTTATATTTACAGTATAAACTACTTGTCTTCAGAGTGAGAAAACACTAATGCTAATAAATACTACTGCTTTCATGTTTACCAAGATGTCAATACCCCAGAGTTCATATAAGGATATCTGCAAGTCATGTTTTTTGAACTTGCATCCAGTGTTCGAATGTGCTGTCCCCCATTGCCTGCCCTGCATTAAAAACATTAGTAGCTGAGACTTGAAATGCAACTGAGTCAAGGCGATGACTCTGCCAGCAACCACAACACGGCAATACCTCACAGGCAGTTCTGACATCAGATTCGACTTGACTGGCTGCGGCATAAATCCCTGAAGAGATGCCAGCATCGGGAGCACAGCACAGAACGGGCCAGGTGACGTGCAGTTCTCACACTGCTGCACGCAGTTTGCTCTACTTACAAAAAAAACCCCAAAACCCTATAGCCATCCCATGGACAGCGTAAGTCTAGCTTGATAAATTTGATGTAGAATACAGCTCGAGCCCTGCAAGGATATGCTGTCTGACAGCTGAGCTACAAATACTGCCTGAGCTGTTTCTTGTAACATGTGCAATCTCACACACTGCAGGCAGCTGCCAATACCATTTCCGAAGGGATTTTTTTTATTTTTAAAGTGGGAAGTTTGATATTTAGGATGTGAATCTAGATGATTTATATAGGGATGGATCTGGGATTTGTTTTCAGTAATTCTCAGAAAATCAACCCTGGCATTAACTTTGAGTTCAGCGAGGCCATGGTTTTACCATGTGATGTTTTCAATTAAATAGTGGATAAAAATATATAGGGTTATATGGAGCTATGGCCTAATGGCACATCAAGTGTGTGTAATCCCTTCTTCAGATACACATTGCAAGGCTCATTCAGGACTTCCACGTTCCCTGTGCTAGTGCTTTACCTGCTCTTCATCAGCATTCCCCATCACTTCCTTCCATTCTCTGCCAGCCCTTGCTGGACTGCCCTACCCATGGAGTCTGTACCATGTCATAATTTAAATTAGGAACACATTTCCCTGGTTGTCTTCTTACTGAAATTTCTCTAAAGGTGTAATCTGTACCATGGACACAGCTGTACCAGTTATGAAGGTGCTTTGGATGAGTTCGGGTTATTTTATAGCAGGAACATTCCTCTCATTAAGAGGATTGTATCATATTAAGCATCCAGGTACTTACTACATATTAAATTGTAATACGCAGGTACATATTAACTATCCAAAGCACAAAACAACATTCAGGTGATAACCCAAATCCCTCCGGTTAATCACAACTGACTACAAGCTAGTTTGCACGTGTGTGTGTGTGTGCTGGGCACATGTATATTTGAGTGTGCACATAAGCGCAAGGCAGGCAGAAAAATAAAGAGCAGGCAACAGCCTGTGGGACTTTTCTAGGGGATTTCTCTGCATACAGGGAAAAGCAGTGAAGGAAAAGTGAAAAGGAGGCTAAAATCGGACACATATCCATCAACTCAAATTAAGACCCAAGGGGAAAAGCTACAGGCTGCTGGGCCGTACAGAGTTAAAGCTCCTCCAAGGCGGAACAGCAGAAGAAATGCTGGAGAAGGAACTTTGCTGCCGTATGAGCAGAATTAATGGATGGTTCTGGACCGGCTGAGCTGCTGAGCAGCGGCTTCTCAATGACTTGTTAATGGGGAACATGGAGAGTTAGGAAGTAATGAGGACTTTGTCAATACAGCTGTGGATAAAAGTGGGTAAGGAACCACTTAAGGAAAAAAACCATCACACAAATCTGCAGCTACAGATTCTGCGCTTTCCGGTGCTTAAGAAATTACTTGCAATAATTTTGGAAGAGACTGAGAAGCAAAATACAGCCACGGGACAGATCCTTTTATTAAATCAGAAGCAGCAAGCAAGCAAGCAAGAAGGCAAGAAATCTTGGTGGCTTCATCTACAATTCTTTCTTCTTTTTTTAATTCCCAGGAAAACAAAAGAAGGAACAAACAAACCTAAGTAATTCCCAGCTGCCTGCAGGTGGGGGCACTGGAGGAGTGCTGCTTTTCTAGGCAACACCAGGCACAAGCCAAATGTCTCCATCACATCCCAGCAATGTGCATTAAGGAATGAGGACCCCACAAACAGATCCACTCCCCGTGCCTGCCAAAATAGCCATCTAAATGACACCTGGGGCCATTAGATAACCCACCCCAGCAAGACTGGCTTGCATTGGTGCCAATAACACAGCCAAAAAAATCAAAGGATTTCTTCCAAAGCGACGAGGTTGAAAGAAGAATATAAACTAGGGCGGGAGGGGGTCCTGTATCCACCTTGGGTTTGTTGGCATTTAAGAAATGGTGAATTTTTTCCAGGTTCTCTCAGCAATTCTGGCCACTTTCCACCTCCTCGCCCTCTCATGAAAGCAGCACCCCCCAGCAAGATCATCATTTTTCAGTTTTATGTAAAGACAACACATTATTCTCCTTTCTTTACCTCCATGAAGAGCAAACACAGAGAAATGCTCCCTAGAAACAGAGTGCTAGATTTATTCATAGGTAAACATCTCATTTGATGTGTCTCCTCAAGACGCCGAGGGAGGTACTGCCTTCTGTTCTGGAAAGTGCTAAGCCAGGCAAGACCGTCACTGTACCGGCTTCCCTTCCACACCCAACTTCCACAGAAGGACATGCAGACCCTTTGCAGCTCCCTAACTCAACCCAGTTCAGAGCTGAAATCCAGGTGGGTTGGAGATGGGTAGGAAGGGTAAAGGAAGCTCTCAGAGGGGCACCAAGTCCTGCAAACACCATGTGAGCTCTCTGGCTGCATCTTGCAACCCTCTTCTCCTCCCTGTACATGCACGGTCAGGGAAGAGGGGGACAAGATGCTAGCCAAGTTGGTTTCACATGAGTCAAGGACAAATCCCATTTCATAGAAATACTGCCTACACCTATATACATGTGGAACTGGCTACCCTGCACTAGCAGGGACATAGAGAGGTAAAGAATGGGGGAAAGGTGCCTGGACATCCTTGCTTCCTTCTGAGCTTCTTCAAACATAAAAGCAATTGGCACAGCTGAGAATACAGTACATAGATATGGCACAAAGCTTGTAAATACTCTGCATATAAAAGTGTCTTGTTTAACAAACCCACTTCCCTGCAATGCACAAAACCCTATCATAGAAACCAAAACCACCAGAAATAAGACATGGACCACAAAGCATGTTTGCATGTAACAAAAAGGATGGGAAATAGGTAGGAAGACTCCTCAGAGCCTTCTCACTGAGGAGGAGTCAGCTTCACCCAATCTCTTCTCTGGGCAGCCCAGAATGGTTGTGTCCAGCTGACGAAGCTCCAGAGTGTAACCACATGGAAATATCCTGGCTTATGCTTAACCTTGCACCAGTCTCACTCCAGCTCTAAGTACCAATATGGGTTTGATTAGGCAACAGGAGGAGTATCTGCTGCTTCCAAAAGTGACCACAAGCTCTTGGCAATAACACCGAGTACTTGCTCTGGCCCTAACCACACACCGCAGCTGTTAAACTGCCCTGCCAAAGGAAGAAGTCTTGCCAGATAGAGCATTCAAAATAAAGCAAAGAAGAACAATTGCTTTAAATAATCAGCATTTCAAGTGCTCCAACAGAGAGACAATATGTATTAAGGCGACCTCAGAGAAAGGAAAACCTATTCAAGCAAATGCTAAGTGCGATTTTTCAAATATTCCTGCCCTTTTCACTTTCCACAGGGAAGTCTGCAGAAGTCTTACAAAACCAGAGCCTCGGCACTATTCACCTTTACGTTCCCACCGGTTCCAGTGGCATTACTCCCACAGATGGGGAGTACAGATCAGATGAGGGGCATTTTCTAATTTTTGGTGAGGGGTGGGTTTTTTTGCATACTAACCATCTTGGACATGAGTTAGGCCCTTCTGCAATGACAAGGCTAGATGACAAACCATGACATTAAAAATAATTTAGCAAAGCGAGAAAATTCTGGATTCTTGTCATTTCCCATCTGGGTTTTCATTCTTTGGAAACAACAATGAAAAACATGCCCACAAAGCGACCCAAACTTGAAAAGAAACAAAATGCCATCCAAAGACAAATGGCAAAATTCCCAGTAACGTCACCAATGCCAGAGTTTCACCCTGTATGCTTTTCTGTGAATTGATATAAAAGTATTTCAGTGAAGACATCACATTATATACCGTTTACAATTACGCATATGACGAGGTTCTCGAACGCTGCTTCTGAGATGCAGAGCTCATAGTGAAACAATAACCGAGCCCTGCATGCACGGTTCTCGGGGCACACGTGCAGATCAGAGCTTTGGCTCACACATACAGCCTGATACATACATTGGGACGTAAATGTGGAGCCCATCCTGAAAAAGTAGCTTGCATTTGCATTGCCATGATACCCATCCTAAAAAAGGAGCACCCAGCACTTTCCAAGCACCAGCCACTCTTCTTGTATAACAGGGAAGCCTGTTTTAGGGCTGGTGAGAAGCATGGAAGGGAAATAGCACGATGTGCCTCAGCATATAAGTGGGAGCCTGTGTTAGCAGAGGGTTTGCTGGGCTTGTGAAAGAAGATGGCTTTGTTTTCTTGGCCAGCAACCTGTCCCAGTTGCTTTCTGCATGCCCTGTGCTCAGCACTCTATCTGCCTGCTGGCGCTTGGCAACTCCATCAGCAGCTTCAGTGGCATCTCCTTCTCATCTTATAGTAGATCCTAAGCCAGGACAGTGCCTCGGGCCTACCTTCCCTGCCACAGCCATCCCTGGAGTTGGGACAATGGCAGCACAGCTGGAGTCCTCAGCCAGGGCAGCCCCAAGGATGCTCCTGTGCCCAGGTAGTCGGCATAGCTAAGGCTCAGCATTTCTTTCCAGCTCTCCTTTCTATACACTATTGATTTTCCACTTCCCCAGTCACAGCTGCAGAGCCCTATTAACGCCTAGGAAGAAAAAAACCCAAACCCGCACTTAAACTCGAACCTGCTAGGCCAGAAATAGAAGTTCTCATTTTCTTTTCCAAAACACAGAATAGCTGAGCAACAACGAAAGGAAAAGGAAATTCTCTCCCGAGTGCACATCTGGAACCAATTTGCTGTATGCAGCCACTGGGTGTCACTTTTGATATATATTGGGTCAGCCACGCAGCGCTTTGGCGAGAGAAATGGATTTCAAAGAGGTGATCCTAAACTAAACCAGACTGCTCCGCAGCCTCTCACGCGCAAGCTGTAATTAGCAATTAGCCAGCCAGGCTGATTTATTAACGAAACGTCTTCACCACAACATTAAACACCGCACGGCGGCTCTTACCTCTCAGTCTGCAGTGTGACTTTTGACGGCTCCACGTTGGGGTTTTCCCACTCCATCTGCGGGCAGTGCATGAAGTAGCAGAGGGTGTACAGAGCCTCCGGCTCCCAGTAGAGTGATCCCTGCTTCTGGTGCATCGGTGTCCCGTTCCCATGCTGCTTGGCGTTGAGAGGCTGGAGGTGGTGCATTGCTCGAGACACCAGGTCGCCTGGAGAAAAGTAAAAGCTGAGTGAATGCCAGGCTGTCTCTCCCTGAATTTTCAAAGCAAAAGACATGCTGGGTTGGTTTTCCCTTCTGCTTAACCTCACATATATGAATGGTAAAGGGTAAGACAGGATCCTGCGCATTGCTCATCATCAGCTGGACTTGGCCTACTGGTTTGCATGGTGTGACATATCCAGACTGCAGAAAAGTCCCCAAAGGCCTGAATGAGACATGTTTCTGCAAATATGGTGTGCAAGCAGTGTTAGGCTGGACTTTTAACATCAGAAGGTACACTGAGGCCAGGCTCACAGCTACCTTTGTAGGCTGCCTAAATCATACAGTCCAAAAAAACCAACCAGTGGAGACAATGTAGAGTGGCACCAAAAGCTGCATGCTGCTGGTTACAGAGCAGTAGAGAAATCCAGTCCCTTGCAACAAGGGAAGAAGCAACCAGGTAATGCACATATAAAGGGAAGGAAAAAGGGTGAAGGAAAAAGGGGGAAAAAAAAGCATAAAAGACAGTATCAGAAATTTGCAACCAAAATTACAATCTGTAAACCCAAGCTGGGCTTGGAAAACTTCAAGTTAACAGAAGAGCAAAACCTGTGAAGTAGGCTCACGGAGCCCCTCAGGTTTCCATGGCACAGAAGACGGCCCAAGAGAAAGATGCTCATTGTCTGCCCTGTGCCAGTGTGGTTCCAGGTGCTTCCTCACAGGGCAGGCATGGGAAGGCAGCCGCAACATGCGGACCAAGATCAGCAAGACAGATTAGCAGGCAAATATACAGGCAAGCAGCAGTGAGCCTCTTGGCACAGTACTGATTGTAACTAATTAACTTAAAGCATCTCTCTCCAAGGCAGTGAATTTTACGTTTGTTGACTAGTGACCACTCTATCAAAGGCAGGGAAACAATTGTGGTTATAAACTGCCTGTTTTCACATGTTCAAATCACTCTGAGAGTGCTTTGGGGGGAAATAACGATCTCAGATCAAATCAGATGTTTTGTTTTAAATGAAAATCTGAGCAAGAGCCCTTTGAGCTATTCTCAAGAGATACAAAAGCCAGTGATGGGGAAAAGAGGACATAATTTTCCAGTGTTAAAAAGTCACACACTTTCTCTTACATGCTTTTCCCAAGTGACCATTGAGCACCAAAACTTGGAAGGAAAAGCTGGAAATGTACACCAAGGTAGGAACATAAAATCCAGTCATGGTGGGGAGAGAAAGCTAAATAACTAACTCCTGGGAAATCTTAAAGGAGAACCATTTTGACCCTGTGCAAGGCAGAGCTACAGGTTTTTTTTAAAAGTTCCACCCCTGTGAACACATCACAGCACATCACCTCTCTCCAGCCTGACTCATACAGAAAATGATGCCGCTGGGGTGATAACGTGCACTGGGGACAACAGAAACGTCTCGCTAAGAAATGTTCAGCCCAGTCCTCCCAAGACACAATCTTAAAACCATGAAGAGAAGAAAACCACTGGCATGAGAAAACTGCCGAGTCCATGATTTCAGGGTTTTGACACATTTTTTTGCTGCACTCTGCAATATTCCTCTGATTAAAAGCTTTCATTTAAAAATAGTTTCTGTCTTTTCTCTCTGCCAGGAAATTGTCATGATAGGACCAATCTTGCAGCCCTGCACACTCATAATTTCCAAGAGAAGCTGTGCATGCCGAAAGCTTGCAGGATCGGGTCCACAGCAGAAACAGATGTGCCCCTCAGATGATTCCCCAGTCCTGCACAAAATTACATGCAGGCAACCAGAAGCAGCAGGAAAGTTTGGGACACTCTTTACTGAGTCCACTCTGTCACAGCTGATGTGCACTGCCAAGCCCAGCATGGACCAATTTAACTGCTAAGCAACTTTGGTGATAGCAGAAGTAAATTCCTCTCTTTTCCTCCAAAAGGAAGGAAAAAAAAAAAAGCATAGAAGTGCTGGCTGCAACATCTGGCTTCAACAATAATAGCAAAAGCAGAGTAAAAGGAGTTGCACTAAACGCAGCCTTTTCAGACCGAGGCCACTACGACACTAAAGCATGTGGTTAAAGTTAAGCACACGACTAGTCTTATTTCAGTGGATTGAGACAGCAAGCACTAGAAAATGCCCCTGACTTGTGTACCTAACAAGAAATAAAAATCAGGATGTGATTTAGGCCCTGGTTCAGGCAGCAGCATTACTTCATCCCCATTCCACCCTGAGCACTGGGGTGATGCGACTTCAATGACACATCCAGCACCAGAGGAAGCTGCAGGGTGAGTAAGGAGGGAAAGCAGCAGCAAGAATGACGTAGGCAGGGTGAGCAGCTCAGCACTGCTGCTGATGCAAGGCTGGAGGAACTTAAGCTTCTCAGAAATCAATGGCAAAGCTCTCATCCATTTCAATATGACCAGGAGTTCACCTTCTTATTTTGTATTTCCTCAACTGCTTAAGAAACCCAAACTGATTCATACCATTAAAGCTGAATTATGCTTTTATGTTTAAGCCTCGTTTAATTACACTGAGAACCAATTGGCTTAGATCTTCCTTTTTCCTTTGCTATGTTATGTCTGGTTACATTTCAAATAATTGTGGTATTAACAACTATTATAACATTCCCCTATCAGAGATAACTCAAAGCTTAATCAATCAACAGCTATAAAGCATCAAGCTTCACAGAGGACAGTAAGTAAACACAAAAAGCTGCATTATGATCTTGGTACCCAACAAGACAGCACACTAGAGGCAGGATGGGAATCACTGCTCTCTGTGTTACTGCACAGCGTCACCTCAGACAATCCACTGCAATCCTTTGCACCCTTTTCCTCCTTCTGCTGCATCCAGTTACGGTGCAAATTCTCCAGGGCAGAGACTGTGCCTTAGCATGTCTGTGCACCAGGATGAGTGCAAGGGAAGGCAGAGCTGACAGGAGCATACACACGCTGTATGGTAGTACTTATGCAGCGTAACATCTGGTTTCAGATGCACATGTACTGTTTTCAATCCCAGCCACATTTTGCTGCTTCTATTCTTCCTTGCTAATAATATGCTGTTGCTTCTCTGTTTTCTTCCAAAGAATATAGCAATAGTTGAAATTCTCTTAAATCCTGCCCAGGGCACCCCAAGGCTCAATGACATGAAACCAGCTCCACGATGGGACTCACTGGTCTGGTCTCCAGCAGTCAGTAATTCAACTCTTGTCTGGGAAACCCAGTCTCTGTATGTTCTCCTTGCCAGTTGCAAAAGCCATGGTATATCTGAACCTTGGGGGGCAACCTTGAATTTGAGGCCAAACATAGAAAGGCAAGTTCCCTTCATTGTCTTGGTTTGCACTCTACTGCTCTTCAAGAGTTGTGTTTAGCACAGCAATGGTCTGCAAGGAAAAGTTACCTGCTTGCAGCATTGCTGGCTCTTCTGAATCTTTTTTGGCCCTGAAAATACGTCTCAGACAGATGAACTGAGCACATCTGAAAGGCCAATTAATTCCTGAGTGCATCATTTTCCAACAACCCCATAAAATATAAAAATCCCAGCAGCTGAATCAATCTGGTTTGTAACTCCACAGATATGGCTCCTGATAGCTGTGGCGTCATGACACATGGGGCTCAGCAGGGAGCCCTGTGCTGCTGTCCCTGCACTCATTCTTGCCCCTGTACCAACCGCCTGTAATCCATCTGAGGAACAGACTGGGGAACTGGTCTGCCTGACAAAAGACCTTGCCAATTTTATTTTGTTTTTAATTTAAACTAAATAAACACTTCCACAACTTATGCAACATAAGCCAAGCGAGCCAACGCACAAACTGCTCTGCTGGCAGAGCCAGGAAGAGAAGACATCACGTTGTGTGGGGTAGACACAAAAACAAAAAGAGCAGCAAAATGAGGGTGTCTTTGATCATATTTCTGCTGCTGAAGCTGAGAAGCCAAAACTGGAGGACAAGCTCCCATAGGGCAGAAAAGTCAGTAGCAAGGCCCAGGATGGCACAGCCTTGCAGCCCTCTATCAAGATGGGTAAGAGCTCCAGCAACCCAGTTCCACACTGGAGCTTGACAGGAGAGAAATGCTGTACTTCACACATCAAGCTAGCTGTGACACCACCATGAAACCAGCAAGGACCCATGAAACCACCACCACACCGCGGCATGTGGACAGTTGCTGCTGTAGCTACCAGCATTTCATCCTTTACACGACTAAAGCAGGACTCTCCCATCACTGCTGCTGTCAGTTCAGCACAGTTTATGAATACAAGGTCCCACTACATTTGATTTAAGGACTGAAAATATTATGTAATGAGCATGTTGTGACACGGGCCTGGTTTAGGGCAATATTGAATATTTAAGGAACAGCTTCACAGACTTCAAGCCAAAGATGTGATGTGACAGGGAAAGTTAAGCTGTTCCAGTCTGTGTGGGGATAGTATACAGCATATAGCAACAACATGCAGCACACAAGTGGATAGCTCGAGCCCTCTCCATAGTGGCCAGTGAAGTCTCTGGGTTTTTTTTTTACCGTGTTTGGCTTCAGCAGCAGCTATTATCAATACTTTTATCATCTTAGAGCCTAATGTTTAAAAAATAACACATCTGTAAACAGGAGGTGGAAAAAGAAGAAAAGCAAAAAGAGGATGAAAAAAAGAGGAAGTCATAGATGCACAATGGCCACTTCTGAGACGCTTCCTGAGGGATTTTATGGTTTGTCATAATGGACCTCATCTCACATGCATGCCTGCCTAGGAGCAGGCTCACTACTTTCAAGGGCATAAACTTCCAGAGCCTAAAACATTCAGCTGGGTGTGCGTCTGCACACCCATGACCCTGAGGTGAATGATGTTGGACTAATCCTTACACAGCCACTCTCTAAGACACCTACCTCAAGTTTTTCTTGTTTCAAAAACACGTCCTAAAATGACAAGAACAACTTAATGACGATATTTTTTGCATGCTGAAAAAAAGGCACACGCTTTCTTTGGCCTGTGTCTTTCCTTCAAAGCCCAGGGGAGATAACAGGATTTTTGTTTCCACTATAGCCCTCTTTCCATGTGATGCCCCATTAGGGCACCGTGCAAAGTAGCAGCAGGCCATGTTTCTAGCATGACAATGTCCTGTAGGTAGCACCCATCAGTTTGATAACATTGGTCTGACCATCGTTCCAGCTGTACGGGACTCCAGCATGCGTAGCCTACTCTTAGGAATTATGCTCTGTGGTGAGGCGTGTTGACAGCCGCAGTGTTACTTTTTGCTGTGCTACCTGCATCAATGTTTTCTCTTGCAAAGAGGGAGAGGGGCAGAGCCATATACTGTAGCTAGGTCTCTCTCCTTCTCTACCTGCCTGTTGCCTCTGGTTTCCACACTGAAATGATGCATTGCTACAGCTTACCCTGACATATGCCTCTCGGCGCATGAATGAGAGTGAACACGAGTAGTTGAACTGTGCCTCCTGCAGCGCAGAAAATTGCCTCCAGCCACTCGCTCAGTCAGCTGCTCGAGCCATCCCCAAGCTCTCTGCTTCAGCTGTGCTACTCCTCCATGTTTGCTCTGCCTCCAGTGTTGCATCAATCTCTTATGTCTCAGAAGTCGGCTGAGCAAAAGCTGGTGGAGTGAAACATTTCCTCAAATAATTTATTGGAGGCCTTTCTATCATTAACTCAAGACAACCCATCTATGCCAGTAAAGGAATGTGCAGAAAGAGAGAGAGTGAGTGCACACCAGAAAGTATTTAGTATGTATTTCACTGTGCACATGCTCTTAACACAAAGTACCTTCAAAATATAAAGCCATGCTATTCTTGGCACACTGTCTATTTCAAACTCAAGAGCCAGCTGCCTCGGGCTGTGCATATGCTTGGGGTGCCATAACCCACAGTTAGTGGAGCATCCTACGTGTAACATATTTACTGTCAAGCTCACCTTGCAGAAACCTCCCCATTTATACCATCTATGCTTGCCCACATCATGTCCCTGTGTGTATTTGCTATCCCAGGCAGCTTCTTCTTCTCCTTCTAACAGCCATTCATGTCTCCCACAGAAGAGCAATTGAAGGAGTTGAGATTCAAAACACTAAAAGATGGGACCAGGATACGAGCAGCCCATTTCCTGACAGTGGCTTCCCTGTGGCCTCCCACAGATCATTTAACCTTTTATCTCTACTTATACCACCATCACAAGAAGCTTCTATTTATATTAGAGAGTGTTTGTGTGTGATTTAGTGCTTACAAAGCCTTTGAAGACCGAGACATTAGCGATTGGATATATCCCATAAAAAAGCCACAATAATAATTAAACCTTCTCAAGTTCACATACCTATTATAACAACACTACTACCTCCAAAATCTACAATCCAATGTGGCAAGCATGATGTTTGTGTTTGATTCCCCTTAAACCACATCAACTCCAAATGAGCTTTGACTCGGATGAGCTGTTCATCTGCCTGCCTAATGCACAACATTCCCTCTGCAGACCTCCATGGATGGCCTTAGAGACCACCATTCTCATTGAATTTTCTTTGGCCTGATGTAGGTCCATGTCTTCAAACTCTGAATTTAAGAGCCCTCCATGGCTGAGCAGCCCAGCTGAAGATTGCTCACCCTGGCCTGATCCAATTGCCTGTGCCCTCTACAGCAGGGACAGGGAGGACTGCAAACCTAAGGAAAGGAAAATGCCATTTTAAACCTGAGTGTGGTGTGATGCATAGAAGTTCAGGAGTGAATAGGAGTCTGCATCTCAAGGGTGATGTAACATGAGGGAATCCTGATACATTGGTGTATCAGGGAAGAGCAGTGGAAGGTTGGAGATACAGCATCCCCCCATGCACCAAGGCAACAGCTTTTGCCTCTAACCATCAAACCTGTGTGAGCTTAAACACAGGAGGTAGAAAACCCACTGGTTTCACCAGAAGAGCAAGGTGGAAGAGCAAGGATGTAGAGATCTTGTGCATTAAATCAGTGGAGGACCCTAGGAAACTAGGAGAAGTATCACCACATCTGGACAGTGCCCACAAAAGCTGCCATTCTATGGTGAAAACCTATGCTGAAGGGAGTACTGCCATCTAAATTGCAGGTTTTCAGCTAGTACCTCTGCTTAGCTCAGCACTGAAAAATGGTATAAGCTTTGGCCTTTCTCTAGGGTGCTGCTTAGTCTGAGACAAATATCTGACAAACAGGGCTTTTGTTCTGTCAGTAAATAAACAGAGCTCTTAACAACAACCCTTCTTCAGATGCCACTCGTCCAACAAGCACCTTTACCCTGGCATTTGCTTCTAAGTGTAGGTTTAACCTCTTATTCACAGGACATGAATCAATTTGTACAGCTCCTGCAGTGCTTCTTCCTGTTGGTTGCAGAGGACTGAGACTAGATGAAAAGGCAAGGGAGGGGATGCAGACTTTCATCATCTCTTTGGCTGGGGCTGGGAGGAGAAATGAAAAACAGTATTGGTATGTGCAATCACATGCCTACTTACACTTAAGCAGTAACCCTTCCTTTCATCCCTACAACTGTGCCAAGATCTACTGAGAGGCTCTTTATTTTGGAAATATATACATTCAGCACTGCAGAGGCAAAGAGAAAATGATGGGGAAGGGTGGTGTTTTTCCAATGACAAAAAGTAAAACCTTGCTGAGACCTGAGTGGTAATGTGGAGAAAACGCTGTCCTGAACGTCAGTTCTGGGAGTTGCTCCAAGTCAAACATTGTTCAAAGGCTAAAAACCTCAGTGTGCCCTCATGGCCAAGAAGGCCAATGGCATTCTGGGATACATAAGAACAGTGTGGCCAGCACGTCGAGGGAGGTTCTCCCCTTCTGCTCTGCTCCGGTGAGACCTCAGCTGGAATCCTGTGTCCATTTCTGGGCTCCTCAGTTCAAAAGAGGCAGGGAACTTCTAGAGAGAGCCCAGTGGAGGGCTGCCAAGATGATCAGGGGACTGAAGCATCTTTCTTATGGGCAAGGGCTGCAGGAACTGGGGCTGTTGAGCCTGGAGGAGACTGAGGGGGGATCTCATCAACACTTGTAGTACCTAAAGGGTGGGTGTCAGGAGGATGGGTGACACTGTTATCTGTAGGATCCAGTGACAGGACTAGAGGCAATGGACGTGAGTTGGAACACAACAAGTTCTACTTAAACATAAGGAAAAAATTATTTACTGTAAGGGTAACAGAATCCTGGCACAGGCTGCCATGGAGGGTTGTGGAGTCTCCTTCGCTCTAAGTTTTCAAAACCAGCCTGGACGCGTCCTTGTATGACTAGATGGAGGTGAACCTGCTTGAACATAAGGGTTGGGCTGGATGATCTCTAGAAGTCACTTCCAACCCCCCTACCACTCTATGATCCTATGAGATCAGCAGTTTCAAGTCCCATCCACATCTTCAGATTATCCTAGATTAAAAATAAAAATACATACTCATTGTGGTTACCAGAGTGATATCAGCACTACCATCAGTCACAGTAGCTTGCCCAAAACTGAGTGGCAAGCCTCTCAGCCAGGAAAAAGCACACTGGCCATCTCTGGACTCCAATCAAGCCCCAAACAGTTTTCTGCTCTAATCTGAAGACATGTGTGAAAATGTGGTTTGGATGCCACTCTAGGCCACAGTTTATCACCTCTATGTGGTTGGAGAGACACAACGCTTTTGCAGCCCTGTGCATGTCTCAGCATAAGGTGGTTGTCCCAGCTTGGCCGTACACTAATACCTTCCAGTCTTCACCCCAAGGCAGTAAGAGAGGGATATTTCTTGGTGCCAGTGTTAGCACCCAGCACACCTTCCCAGCTGTTGCCCAGCTTTGCTTTTCCTTGTCACCACCTACTTGCACACGCAAGACAAAGAGGGTCCTCCCTCATCCAGCAAAACACCAGCAACCTCCAGTTGTGAGCCTCATCCCTCCTGCATCTGATCTCCAAGACGGCAGTGGTATTTTTAGGTGGGTGATGAATAGGCATGTTGGGACTCTTGTGCAGTTAAATATAACATAAATGTTTGTGGATTGCAAACATGCATATAAAGAAGTTAGGAAAAGTATGCAAAGGTCAAAATGCAGTATCACAGGATCTCTCAGCAGCCAAGCTCTTTCTAATATTTCTGTCTTTTTTCTATTCGGTCTACTTATTTTTTCCTGTCTAAAGGAGGAGGAAATAAAAAGAACTAGAAATCTAGGAAAAAATCCAAACAGATCTATTTCCCTTCTCCTCTACGTCTGGTGTGGAAATACAGGAAACTTTGGGGAGAAAAAAATATTAAAAAAAAATAAAGAGTCTTGTGAAATATTTTCTCTAAGATTAAACAGTGGAATACTGTTAAGCTACTGTTTAAAATTCTATTATTTTTGCCGTGCTTCAGCTCTTCCCAATGTTCTCCATATAATAAGCATTCCAAATGAAATTACATTCTTTTAAAACACACTGTACTAGGCAATTACAATTCCTGAATACTAACTGCCAATATAACATGGGCCAGATTTATTGTTGCTCCTTAACTTTGTGCCACGTTCATTATATTTTAATGAATAAGGTTTCACATTAATTTTTCAAGTCTTTTCCTTGGAATCACGCATTACCACTGTAATTGCGTTGCGGAATTAGGTCTCCATTTACATTCTCCACCTAAGTCTCAGAGATGAAACCTTCCTTTGATTTTCCCCTTAAGTCAGCGACATCGCCTCTTCTTCCTATTTTTGGGAGAGTGCCCCAGGGCCAGCGGCACCACCTCACCTTGGCACTGCCAGGCAGGGCAGGGCAGGGCAGGGCATGGCTATCCCAGCGACGGCTGCTTGCTAAGCCTGGGAGATGAGAGCAGAAGGCTCAGACGTCAGTTTGAGGGGGCACCCGAGAAGCATCAGCAGCTCCAGTTGCACCTGCCCAGCCATGAGGATGCCTCAATGGCAGCCTGGGTTGACCTCCTCTGCAGCATTCCCAGAAAATGCTGCCCTACAATCTATGGTTGTGTCCATCGTCTCACCTTTTCCCAATTTTCTCTTGCCTGTTACCTCTGAGGGAGATGCAGCTCACCCAAACAATCTTTCCTAATATACTGACAGCATAAATGAAAAAAAACAAAGGGAGAAGACAAACAAGGGCCATCAAGTGTAGGGCAAGGTATCACAAGGCTTTTCACCTTGTGAATCTGTTTTCCACATGGGACGGATTGCAAAGAAACTGAGACAATTTAAATTGAAATATGGGTTCTGGGCAGTAAAAGGGCCCTGTTTGTCAGCTGTCATCTTCCAGGGGACAGATTTGATTTCCTGGTCTAAAAGCCTCCACAAGCTCATCAGCCAGCCACACCACTGCAGTTGAGGATGCTGGGCAGCACTGAAAGGCTTTCCTCCTCATGCTAGAGCTTGTTAATTCTAGTTACTCTGTGTATTTGCAATATTTTAATTATTAATGTTGATAAACTACAGGAAATCTCATTCAATTATAATTGCCTTTTTCTTTCTCTGAGATAAAATTAAATTGCTTTATCACAAGATTGCTTTTTGTCCTTGGTTTCTGTGCTCTCTCAAAGAGAACAAAAATGAAGTCCCGGTACCAGGATACTGCAAGACAGAGGGACATTGCAGACACAAGTTCAGGGAGACTGCCCACTCTGTTGGTCTGGCAGGCCAAGTTTCTGTCCTTGCCACTCACTCTTGGTTGCCATCTCCTCCTCCTCACAAGTGCTAGCCTCTTGATTTCTTCCTATCCAGAGAGTCTCCCTCATAACCTTTATTCATCCCCACAAGAGGCAGGAGTTTTTACATACCTAACCCTTCCCTCATATCCCAGTTTTCCACACCAGAGCTTGCCATATCCTCTTTCTCCTCCACAATGCCACTTTTAAAGCTCTCCATCCCCCTCACACCACCAAGGCAATGATAAATTCTTCGCCTACTGCCTCTCCGCCAACACACTCTGATCCCCAGGTGTTCCCCCTTGGCTTCTCCCTGCTGCTCAGCATTTCTGCCCCCACACTGCGGTTCTCCAGCCTCCCTCCACGGCAGAGGCTTTGCTATAACCTCTCAGCCTCTGCTGATGCCAGAGGAAGATACACAAGCACTGAACAAAGAGCAACCCCCCTTTTTACCTCCCACCCACCCCTCCATTTCCCATTCTCTTCACGATTTTCTCCCAAATTCACAGTTTTTTACCCACTGACACGCTGTGCCTCCCTCCACATTTCACAACTCAGTTTTGAACTCTGCACCGGCACTGCTCCACCGCAACGATTTCTACCCAAGCAACCATCAAGCCTTGCAAGCTCTGCCAACTACCACTCCTCCTCCTGCTTCTTCCCCAACATGCATCTGCTTGCAGAAGCTGGGGAGGTATCCTCGACAGTTGTCCAGAGGGCTTTCTGGAGGGCTACCAGAGTGCTGGAGGTGCCAGCCTCTCTAACAGCTGTATCTAACTCCCACTGATGCGGTCTTTTCTTTGAGTTGGCCACCCTGAAGAGTGTTTTGCCCATGTTGGCAGGCAACAGACATATAGGAAAGTTAACCCTACCAACCAAGCATTTGAATCTAAGGTACAGGACTACTTGGAGATGGCACGTTTCTGCAAATCAAGGGAGCGGTGGTGGAATTAAGGAGTCTGGCTTTTTGGGTTGCATACAGGTGTATAAATTAAAAAAAACCCCTCAAATATCCACAGATCACTTAGTTAGTAAAACACAACCATACGTCCTTTAAGAAAGGGAGCTGTATAAAGAGAGCCGTATCATGCATAATGTAGTTGGCGTACAGACCACACTGCTGTGTTTCATGCGCGTGAAGTAAATAAGCATAAATTACTTCATTTGAATAACACCAAACACCTGATTCCAGAGACAGAGCAACATTTCACGCTAAGGCATGTAAGTGCTCGTGGCTTGTTGATGTTTCACCAGAGCAGAGAAAAATTAGCAAGCCGAAAACAGAAATTCATATTGTGGCTTGTAGACAAACATCTACGGTACAGCCACAGAGCTCATGAACAGCACGTAAACAGAGTCCTTATGATATAATGGAGCTAGAGAGGAGACTCCCATTGCTACAGAAAATGCCAGGAAAATGAACATGAGATAGCTACACGTGCTTTCTAGGAGGCTGGTAGCACAGAATTCAGTAATAGGAGCAACAGTAAGCTGCCCATATCTTCATAGACTTGAGTCCTTTCAAGCTCTCCTAAAAATTTCATAAGAGGCTTCAGGAAAAAAAAGAACACTTGACAATACTTCTGACAGACCTCACGACAAAAAAAATCCAACCTTTTTTTATCTGAAAGCTTCTGGTTTTCCACCCATAGCTTCATATCTCTAACTATAAAATAAACATGTGATTGGAAGCCTTCTATCTGAATAAAAAAAAAGTTCTAAAGGGCACTTCTGGTAACGTTGTCTCTATGTCACATGAAGACTCACACGGCATTTGTCTCCTACAATTTACTTGTGCTGAAAGCTTTTAGATTTTAACAGATACCATAGATTCTGAAAAAGCGCTTTAATTGACAGCAAATCATTTATCTGTAAGACACGAATTCCTCTAGTGTGGGTTGGAGTTACAGTTCTTCCCTCGTCGGGAACTGGTGAAGGAAAGGCAGGGTTCAAGGATCCTCCGTAACACAGGTCAAACTAGCTCTGCTTTGAATTTGAGACAATATTTCCTTCACTTACTGCAACTTCGAGCTTTTTGCTGTGCCCATCTCAAAACAGGGCATCCCAGTGAAATGAGACAGGACACCAATACGACAGACATTAGCAAGTCTGGCCAAGCTGTGAGATGCTCTCAAACACAACATAGGGAAGGTGAAATAAAGCATCTTTCACCTTTAAAAATTAGAGCAGTGCATGCGAACAAGTATTAGGCATTGTTGTGAGACTGCATGAGACTTCTTTCCTCGTATGACTTCAATTTTCAAACTGGCCATGGAGCATAAGCATGGCTAGATCTGACCCAATCCTTCAACATTACACATGCCTCCTTATCTCTCCTCTGCATAACCGGACAATGCAAGCGGCTGTTTTACTCTTGAGGAAAGAAACCCAAACCATTATCAACAACTTTGTACTTACTGAGTTCAGCAATGCTCCCCACACGTGTAGCAAGTAGCGACTGCTCGATGGTCCTTAGCTCTGACTGGCTGAACATCTGCACTTCCCCAGGCTTATTTGACCTTTGCTGGTCTTTGTGAAGGTTCAAGCTGTCCGGCAGGCAGAGAACACCTACAGTGGATAAAAAGAAAGAAGCCTAATGTAACTTCAGTCAGTATGGATGACTTTGTAGAAACCACCACATTGTTTTGGGGACGTTTCAAGACAAGGCTTCTGTGTGCAGAGCTCAAAGACAATCAATTTCTATAACTCAACATCACAAATGACTCATGCTCTCAGAAGCGGCCCTGGCTAGCTTTTCTAAATATCCTCAAGTCACTTACGAAGTTACCTAGAGACAATTCTTAAAGAACACATCAGCGAATTGCCCAACAAGGAGGTCAAGAGGGTCCCAAAGAAGCATCCTAGAGCTCCAAACTCATACAAATGTATTAGAAATGAGGAGCAGCTGAGGGAATTAGGATTGTTAAGTCTGGAGAAAAGGAGGCTCAGAGGAGACTGTATCACTCTCTACAACTACCTGAGAGGAGTTTGTAGTGAGGTGGGAGTCAGTCTCTTCTCCCAGGTTACAAGTGATAGGACAAGAGGAAAGGGCCTCAAGTTTGTGCTGTGGGTGTTTAGATTGGAGATGAGGCAAAACTTCATCCTTGAAAAGGTTGTTAAGCACTGGCACATGCTACCCAGGGAGGTGGTGGAGTCTCCATCCCCAGATATATTTAGAAGATGCATAGATGAAATGCTTAAGGACATGGTTTAGTGGTGGGCTTGACAGGTTAGTGGTTGATCTCAATGGTCTTTTCGAACTGAAACGATTCTATGATTCCATCTTGGCGACAAAATTATTAAAGATTGTTTTTTTAATGATATATGAGGCAGATGATACATTTATAGGATTTTCGTGTAAGGGGAATTCCACGCACAACTGCCAAAATAACAGACAGTATCAAGATGCTCACCGTGTCATTGATGGGCTTACTGAATTTCTTTTGTAGATACAACTCCTGGCATTTGAACTGCTTGGGCTTCAAAAGCCCATTATGCAGAAGCCCTTACAGCTGTGAATTCATGTGGGACAGGACATAACTAAAGCTACTGACATAATAATTTACATACACATTCATTCAGGCACAAAAGTCACTTTCTGCCATGACATCTAAACCCTTAGGCATAGATAGAGGGCACACATTTATTAATCAAAATCACTGTCATGCTAAAAAACAGAACTTATTTACAAAAAACCCGACACATGGCATTGCCAGCTTTGGCTAACAGAAGCATGCAAGTTCAGCTTGGAAAACAAGCTCTCCCCTCTTCCTGTAGTGGATAAAGAGACAGCAATGGTCATGCTCCCCACAGCCATCAACCTTCCCAAACTCACTGGGGGACACACAGGTGGATACTTGCTGGAGGTAGTGCAACTGCACCTCTTTATTATGAAATGTCATTGATTGTGTGATATGCAACAATTTCCTTTAAAGAAGACAGAGTAGAAAATGTTGGCTTTTTTTTCCCTTAGCTTTTACTACTTGTCGTTTTAAACACAAGGGAGAGGTTCTGCCCTAATAAGCCAAGCAGATTTTAAAAATACACTCATGAAGAGGTATATAGTGGTTTTCTTCAGACGGAAGAACTTTGCTAGTTTCCCAGCTCAGTAAATATATAGAATCAATCTCTACTGATCAATTATTTCTGCCAATATGTATAAAATTGGAGGTTCAAGGCAGAATGGCCACCTTAATCCCTGTTTATCTCAGCTATTCAGTTGCTATTTAGTTATTCAGTTGTTATTTAGTTACTTCAACCCCACGAACATTACTGCATTGGAGCACTGCATAACCAGGTAAAGCATCAGAGAAGGGTGTGCTTCTCAGCCACCTTGTTAGCTCTACCAAACTAATTTGAATTCACAGAATGGTAGCAGTTGGAAGGGACTTCTAGAGATCAGCCAGACCAATCCACTGCTAAAACAGGTTCTCCTTGATCAGGCTGCACAGGAACATGCCCAGATGGGTTTTGAAAACCTCCAGAGAAGGAGACTCCCCCATCTCTCTGGGCAGCCTCTTCCAGTGCTCCCTCATAGTAAAGAAATTTCTCCTCATGTTCAAGTAGAACTTCCCATGTTTCAGCTTGCGCCTGTTAGCCCTTATCCTGTCACTGGGCACTACAGAAAAAAGACTTGCCCCATCTTCTTGACATCTACCCTTTAGGTATTTCTAAGCATTGGTAAGATCGCCTCTCAGTCCTCTCAAGGCTAAACAGCCCCCAATTGTAAGAAAGATGTTCCAGTCTCCTGATCATCTTGGTAGCCCTGCACTGGACTCTCTCCAGAAGCTGCCTGTCCCTCTTGAGCTGTGGAGCCCAGAACTGGACACAGAACTCCAGATGAGGCCTCACCAGGGCAGAGGAGAGGGGCAGGAGACCCTCTCTCAACCTGCTGGCCACACTCTTCTGCATGCATGCCAGGCTACCACTGGCTTCCTTGGCCACGAGGGCACATTGCTATATCACGTTTAGTTCGCTGTCAACCAGGACTCCCAAGTCTCTCTCCACAGAGCGGCTCTCCAGCAAGTCACTCCCAGCCTGTACTGGTGTTTGGGGTTGTTTATCTGAGGAGGAGGACTCTGCACTTGCCCTTGTTGAACCTCACGAGGTTCCTCTCTGTCCACCTCTCAAGCTGATCGAGATCCCGCTGAATGGCAGCACAGCCTTCTAGGGAATCAGCCAGTCCTCTCAGTTCCTCGAGGAACTTGCTGAGGGTACGCTCTGTCCCCTCATCCAGGTTGTCGATGAAGATGTTGAATAAGACTGGTCCCAGAACTGACCCCTGTGGAACCCAGCTAACCACTAGCTAACTCCAACTAGACGCAGCACAGTTGATCACTATCCTCAGATCCCTCCTCAGATCCACCCCATCCCTACAAACGGTTCAGTCTATAAGTTGTATTTGTAGCACGAACCTAAAACCACTCATATTGGGAGGAGATGACACAGCTCCACTGAGCATATTCAAAATAAAAAGCGGTGATATTCACTGAGAAAACCATGACCTCACGGTCTCATCCACCATGGCCAGAAGATAGTAACCTAAAGGAAGGTCACCCTCAGCACGCAATTGCAAGACCAGAAAAATCTCTCCAATACTCTGTGTGAACACTGGAGATAGAGAAGCAGAAGCAGCCTGAAGCTGCAACACACACAGTAAAACCACATGCATATGTGGAAGGTCACAAGAGAGGAACACAACTCCCAGTGAAGCACCCTGGAGAGAAAGAGCAAGACATCTGACACAGCAAAGGGGAGGAAATAATTAAAAGCAGAAAGGTAAGGGATAAAAAGCAACAACAGCTTATCAAACAAGCCAAATTCTCCTGCCATCCCTCAGTGGTTGACTCACATAAACACTTGGTGCACTGATCAACATTTGTATTCTGGGGATGTTAAGAGCTTGAGAAGTACAACACTTGGATTTAAAATGCAGACTTCCCTGCATAGTTTATTAAGTATTCTCTCTTCAAAATCTCATTTATTTAATTATTCTTTATAACAGATAAAAATAAAGTAAAATTGGAAGAATCTTCCCTGCAGAAAACAGCCCTGTAACTGATCTGATACTCAAAGAGATTTCTAAAAACAAGAAACAGAGCACAAATAGGTTTATGGTATCTTTTAAAAGAAATGAGTATCAAACAAGAACATCTTTTTGAGTGAAAACACACCTTAAATGTGGAAAAAATACTGGCTTAAGATATCTTTACAACTAAAATTCAAATGGTTTAAAATCATAATTTGTATAGAAGATACTTCTCCAACTGATTATAGTAATGCGATATAGACATTTTAACCTCTTTGTTCCCACAGCCATCCTTTTTCCTTAGAAACAGCCCTGATGATTAATTATTCTATTCTTTAGCAGCAAGAGCATCTTCTTAGGTTCTTGGATGAAAAGTGCAAATGAAACACAAAATGCACTGGCATTTTAGCATGTGTCACATCAAAGGGTTTTGCCTGGATTGAAGATTAGCAAAGACATAGACTCATATAATCATTTAGATTGGAAAAGACCTTAAAGATCATTGAGTCCAATCATCAAACCACGTACACCACTGTCTGTATGTGCCACAACCAAAGACCTGATACATACGTGCCAGATTCAAAACTGTGATTGACTACACTGAGAAGATTTGTTTAAAACTGTTTATATTTTTTTTTTCCTGGATCAGATTTGGGTTTCACCAGTATGGAGGAAGGTAATTCTATGGCTTGGGAATGCAACTCTGTCAGTTTTCTAGCCTCACCTGTTTTCCTTAAAAATTATTACACAAAAGTGAACAAAATACTTCTTAGAAGAAAAATTTCCTCTCTTTTTGTCAGTGTTTGATATAAAGCCCAAACTCCCTGATGGAAGACTAAAGCTCCTTAGCAAGAAGAGGGCATGCCAAACCAAGGGAAGGGGGAAAGGGTTAAAACTTTGTCATTACAAATATCTTTTTTTTAATACATAAATAGAAACATTCTATAACCACCAGCAGCTTTCACTGGTTTGGCTACAGTTCAACTTCCTTATTTTAATTTTCTGATAATCAGTGTTATTTGCTTGCTTTTTCAGCCTTGTCTTCAGCCATACTGTGTTGTAGATGACAAACGGGTGAGGGTCTCATTTTTTTTTTCTGTCACTGCCAATGCATCTGTCACTCCACACCAAAGATTTCTGTGCAGTATCTTCAGAAATGAATGGCAGTATCTGTCCTTTCACTCAACTGGGGATGTTCAGTGTCCTTCCTTTCTGCACGGTTACTCAACTCTGTGCACTTCTCTGCCCATTATTTTACCCCTCTTCTTCCCCTCTATCCACCAGAGTGGAAATTAAGCAGTCAGTTGTATGCCCCTGGCTGCTTTGTGCCATCCAGCAATGTACAGCAGCTGTACATTGCATCTATGGCTGCTGTGAACCACTGGAGCAAGGCAAGACAGCCAAAGCACTCAAGTGTATTTAGATTTTTGTCACTTCTTTCAGTGCTTCCCTCCTCTGCACCTTCCTCAGGGCAGGGATCTGTCTAGGACTTGTCTGTAAGGAGACATATCCAGAATGGACCATACACAAAATTGCTTTATGCACTTTGCTCTTGGCCTCAGGGTACCCTGCAGTTTGTAGGTAAAGGAGTGAAGAGAAATGCAGAGAATACATTTAAAACCAGTAGGATAAAAAAAAAAGGAGGAAAAAGATCCCACTGACAAGCTCCTAATGTTCCCCACTCTGAAATCTCTAGAGGAAAAACAACATCACCAGAAAAATTCGATGTAAAGTTAATGCATGCCACATTTCTCCCTGCTCTCTGGGATCAGCTGAAACACAAGCCAGAAATGAATCTCTAAGGACTTAAAAATCCCAAAGTATTATTGCACAAAATGACAAAATGAAGACTGAAGATGTCCAAACATATAAAAGAAGCAGTTGCTTTAAACCTTCATGCTAACTCATCTGAAGCCAGGGGTACCTGGTAACTCTATTCCAATTTCCCCATGCATATTCCCACCTCTTGGGCTTGGTTGATGCACCATCCTCCATCGCAAGGAAGATTTTGGCACAAATGTATCCTGCATACTCATTACAGAGCTTGCCACAGAGCTGCCCGTAGTGTCCTTGCAGAAATGTGCATGCATCACACAAACATCCCAAATCCTGTGCCCAGCAGCAGCTCCTCCAGAGCTTGCCCGTGCTTCTCAGAGCCTTCCCAGTAAAACAACCTGAAGGACTTGATGGCCAAAGCAGACACAGCAGCAATCATGTGTAGCCCATATCTCACCTAAATACAGAGGAATCATCCAGTGTTCCTCTCTTTAGATAGATATCTGAACTTGTTTATACACCAGCTGCTGTAAAACATTTGATTCAAGAAGTGTTGGCACCTCCACTGCTCATACTCCGGGACCAGCAGTCAGACTTCACTTTCAGGAATAGAAGGCTGCTGGCTTTTTGTGGACCATGTATTGCTCTTGGCACCACACAGCTATTTGCATCATGCAAAGGCACATCAAAGGGCAAAACAGCAAAAAATAGAACAAGCAGCCTTTTGTATATCACCATGAAAGACTACACAATGTACAAAGCAATAAAATGGCAAGTCTGTTTATTTAGAATGGGCAGTAAAGCTTGGGGCAAGGCTAAGGCTGTGTTGCATCCTCAAACATCCCATAGTTTGGTCCCCAACCAGCTTTGCCAGCTAAAGCAGCACTTTCAACTCTGAGTCCATTTCAGGAGGAGAGTAACATAGGACCTAAACTTGCAGTTACAGTTACAGTCTGAAGTTACTACTCTGACCTTTCTCTTCTCGTCTATTCTGAACGCGCTTCAGTACCACGCACCACCTGTATTTGAAACTTTTATTTGTTTATTTAAAGGCATATAATTGACATATTGCTTGACCATACAGGAAATTCAAAGATCAAGTGATGTCAACCATCATTGGATTTAGTTTTTTAAATATATCTGTATAAGAAAAGTGACAGACCAAGCCAAGCAAGCAAGTCTGCAATGCCTGTGTTCATAGGTTTGCAGTACCTAATGTCATCTGTGTTTCAAATTCTTTGCCTCCTCCATCTCCTTTAGTATTCAGATCCCATGGTCTAAACCAAAACAAATTTGCAGTGACATTAAATTAATAAAAATGCCCGCTGAACAACACAATTTAAACTATCTGTGCTGAGGCATTTAGCAGAAAACCCACACAATGCGTTTGACTAAAAATATAAGCACTATGAAGACAATTAAATAATTTTTGCATATTTCACCATTTGTACCTTTGTAAAGAGTGCCAGATTTCTTTATATATAGTAATTTAAAGTCTGGATAGAAACACAAAGGTTTTGCTGCTCTCTTGTTATTTTTCTTTAATTAAGTGCTCCTAATTTAAAGAGAAAATACTTCAAAGTATCTTTGACCTCCCTCTTTATCTATCTATTACATCTTAAGCAAATGTACATATTTGGAAAACAGCGTATACTCCCACTGCAATGAATAGCTGGATCTTGCTAAGAGTTTATAGAAATTAAGTGTGCAGGACAGATATCAGGCAAATTGCTGTAGAAAATGAGCCTGGAAATGGTAGTTAACTCTGAATAGTTCCCTAAATGTGGTGTTGCATGTTATATTGCTCAAGTAAATGTCAACCTTACCTAGGAGGACTACATTTAGGAGTAGGAAATATACTCAATTGTCATAATTTTAAGTTGGTTTTTTTTTTTTTACACAGAACTGTGCGACTGGAAGGTCTTTAAGTTCTGTCTCCTGCTCTCATAAAGAATTATGCAACGTTTAAGTGCTCATAAAACATCCCATTAAAAAAAAAAAAAAAAACAAACCCCCACGTCTTTCACAAGCTCACATACCAAAATATTTCCCAGCACCAGAGAGCATTTTTTGAAATCTACAATATAAAGGCCTATAGAAAGAAATAAAAGGGGCATAAGCATTGCCATCTGCCTTTACAATAGCACAACGCTTCTCTAGTTGCAAATCCCACAAAGTTAGTCTTTCAAAACTCTTCTGACCCCACATTTTGCAATCTTGGTAACCACACGTACGTGAGGATGATGCACCATCCAGGTACATACCAGATATTGTAACATGGTGTGGGAACATTGGCACCATGAGCAGTGTCCCAACAACAATGCACGAGAGCTGGAGTATACAAAGTGACAGAAACTACCACGTAGAAGATCAAATTTGGAAAAAGAAAGCAAAACACTATGGTCTCTGTTCTTTGAAGCAACCTGCATCAGGACTCCTTAGCTTAGCCCATCAACCTAACTGGCAAGGCAGACGGAAAACATTTTTATTTCTCTTTAAAGAAATTATACTACAGGGAAAATCTTAAAGCTAATCATATCAGCCAGTGCTTTCAGTTAACGGAAGACCTGGAAAGCATTCAAGGCAAGGAGTGCAAAGTGTCTTCTTTCCACACATTCCAGCCTAGTTAAATAACAGGGAGTGGCTTTGCTTTGTTTCTTTCTTTTTTTTCTTTTTGGAGAAAGCTAGGAGGTGATATAAAGTTTCCAGAATTGGAGTCTTAGAGTAGGCAGAGCAACCCAAATGAGGAAAGGTGGAACAGGCACAGGAATCAGATGCAAAGACCTAAAGGAACGCTATTTTGTGTCTTTAGCACCTACTATCCTAAGACATTAATAAGCATTATCAGCTTTACACATAGCCTCAAGACAGCCTTTAAGCAGGTTAAGGTCCAATTTATAGATGAAGTGAAAGTAAAGTATTAGAGACCTTAGTAACTAATTCAAGGTGAAGAAAGAAATGTTAGAGAAAAACCAGGAAAAGAGCGTAAGTCCTTTAGTTATGAATTTTAACCACAAAAGATCACCTTTTCTCTCCTGGAAAAAATCTGTAGAAAAGTAAATGACTAATGCTCAAAAATGAAAGAACTGAGAGCCTAACAAAATGTAACAAAAAATGACCAATGGTAGCAACCACTGATAAATGACCAACAGAAGACAGACAAACAGCAGAATTTGGGTTCTCACCAGCAGGAACTTTACTTCCAGAACAATTGCAAAGTATGAGATACTACTGAGGTATACAAGGGCAACTTTTTCCCATCATCTGGACAAGTTTGGAGGTTTTGCATTAGCAGTTTTGTCGCTGGCTCCTTGCTATTGGAAATTTTAGTAACTGCCTATCCTCAGAGCAGTTTTTTCCAAACACATGTGATCGTTGTCAGAGCAGTATCCGAGTTGAGTTCAGTTTGATGTCATCAAAAGCCAGAATGGATGATCATCATCCAAAGCTGAGAGTACTTCTGTGAGATATAGAGCAGATGTTATGGGAAGACAAAAGAATAGATTTATATTACACCATGTGACTGTGACATTTTTTCTTCCAAGGAGTTTCTAAGCACAACACATTCTACTTAATTGGGATGTCCTCCTTATTAGGATCCTTCTAAAGGCAATCGTTTTAGCCTAATGATAATGAGTAGCAATCACCGCTGCTTAAAATGGCATAGAAGTAACAACAATTCAACTAAATTAGGATATATTCTGCTAGCACCAAGCAGTTAAGTGGTGCACAACCAAGTGGAACACTGGATGGATTGGATTGTTTAGGCTATATATTACAAAACAAAAAAGAATCAGGAGATTAGATCCCACTAAACATACAAATTAAGCTCCTAAATCACCACCTACAGCTTTACATTTATTTTTATTAGGATACAGAGAAAAGAAAATCTTGGTCCTGCCAAAATCAATTGTGAAACTTCAAAATACTCAAAATCACTACCAATAAACACTGACCTCAAAAACAGTGAACATGAAGCAAGCCACTTGACAAGCAAGAGAAGAAATGGAGATCCATCTGCTCATGCCAAGGTCTCTCTAAAGCTGATTTTGTGATACTGCCACTGGGCAAGCAGCAGCTGATGCTGGTTACCAGCATGCATCCTTGGGATGAGCAGACAACATGAGTGCTCATAGCATGGCAAGCTGCATCTGACACAATAGCTGTATCCTCCCCTGCCTTTCTTTAGTGAGGGGACTGATGTGCACCACACACCTTCACCACTCTGTGATTCTTACCACCACTCTCCCAGTTGGCCACAAAGGGCCATTTCATCGACTTTGCAACAGGAAAATTGCACAAGAGCACAATGTGCCCAGCCACGCTATTCCATTGTCACAGCGACCATAAAAGTTTCAGAGTGAGTTGTGATTTTTTTGGCAGAGAGATGTTAGAGCTGACACAGTGCATTTATTTCACATCGAGTACCCATCAGCTCAAGATTATCCTGATCTAAGCTATGCTGCCCTGGAACCAGTGGAGAGGAGAAAGGTTTTCTATTGCACTGTTTGACAGCAAACATCCAGATACAGAAAATAAAGTTAAAAAAAAAGCCACAATCGTCTTCCTTCTCTGCTACATGCACCCAAACATAACACATGCAGCCCTCAGTGTCTTGATACAAGCAAGAAGTTGAGATTTCATGGGGAATTTGATGATAAAAAGAGGAATGATGAGGGTGTTGGCAGGGCCAGCTAGTGAGCAAGCTCAGAGATACGTCGATTTGACAGCATCCAGTCTAACCGTGAGATGCCTCTTGTAGCTATGGGTAAGTTCTCAAGATGGCAGACACATAATCAGAGAGGGAAGGATGTGCACTGGCATAAACATGGACTCTGGACACGTATGGGAATACTAAGCCATGCAAAAATGAGTTTGGCTAAAAACAGACACAACTCCCTGATAGACTGAGAAACTGCAGTAGGCTTAAGCCTTTGAGTCAGTGAAAATGACAAAGAATAGGTTTTATTTGATGGAAAGAGGTCTGTCAGATGATAGTAGCAGAACAAGAATATTCAGTGATTCATCGCTTAATATGCTTTTCCAGAGCCTGCAATTTCCTTCATCCATTGCCATCAGACCCTCAAAATACCCAGCCATGACAGATGACTTTCCCTTTGGCAACCATGACGTGGGCACGGCCTGAAAGCCTAACGGTGCTGACACAGCATCTCTCCTAACCCTGTCCAGTCTCCACTCGTGTTTGATAAAACACCAGCAGATAATTAAGCACCTCAGTAAAGTATATGAGCAGTGAGTTTCTTGCAACAGTAACATTTGGGACTTCCTGAGAAGAGAGACTGTTTCAATTGCGAATGAAGAACCCCATGCAAGCACATAATCCTCCATTTTTGTGAGACATGCAATTCAAAAATGCTCCTCTACCAGGTACTGCAGCTACAGTAAAGCAACATAAAATGCATGATCCAAAAGAGCATTTTTTCCTCGGCTTGTTCTGTGCACCATCATTTCTTTGGCATACAGTCACCATGTGACAGGTGCCTTCAAGGGTCAGACACATAATTTCAAAAGCACTGATGTGCTTACATTTCTGAGCAGTTGCACCGAGTACTATACAATACACTTGGCAAGAATACTTTAAATACCTTAAGAAACATCTCCTTCCATTTGCTCCAGTATTCACAAAGATTAGTATGCTTTTTACACGAGAAAGAAATGGCCAAAATTCTTCCTTCTGCTTTGAAAAACCATCAGTTTGCACAAAATCCCAAGAATAATACATAGTGGAGCAGACAGTGCTGTGATTGACCATGGGGCATTCCCACCACAGTTACCAACTGCACCCTTGGCATTTCACAGGCAGTAGCAGCTGGAAATGGGACTGAGGGAAGCAGGATGAGGCGTCTGTGGTCTATGCGGCAATCACTGCCTTGCTCTTGGGAGCTGGTTAGGTATGCAAAAGCTTATGCAAACCTTACATATAGAAATAAGGATGGTTTGCAATTCAAACTGGTGGAGCACCTGACTTTACAAGGGTGGGGTGACCAGTTGATGGGAGAGTGACACCCCTTTCTGCCAAGCTGAGCACTTGCTCTTTGCCCCAGGCAAAGCTACCATAATATCAAAAAGCAGCTAGCTTGGAAAAACTACATTATCAGCCCCAAAAATTTCTGGGAAGGCACTAGAGTATGTGCTTGAAAAAACCCCAACCAAAAAGTCAAGTCTGCCGTCAGTAGGGCATTAAAACCGATTACACATGATGTGTAAGGGCTGCAGTTAAGGCCCTTGGGCCTATGGACACGTGAACTGATAATAAACTGCACATGAGCCAGAAATGTGCCCTCGTGGCCAAGAAGGCCAATGGCATCCTGGGATGCATCAAGAAAAGTGTGGCCAGCAGCTAAGGGAGGTTCTGCTCCCCCTCTACTCTGCCCTGGTGAGGCCTCATCTGGAGTCCTGTGTCCACTTCTGGCCTTCTCAGCTCAAGAGACACAGAGAACTTCTGGAGAGAGTCCAGCACAGGGCCACCAAGATGATCAGGGTACTGCAACATCTTTCATATGAGGAAAGGCTGCAGGAACTGGGGCTGTTTAGTCTAGAAAAGCGGGGATTGAGGGGAGAACTTACTAACATTTACAAATATCTAAAGGGTGGATGTCAGGAAGCTGAGACATCCCTTTTTTCAATGGTATCCAGCAACAGGACAAGGAGTAATGGGATGAAGCTGGAATACAAAAAGTTCCACTTAAATATAAGAAAAAACTATTTTACTGTTCAGGTGATGGATCAGTGGCACAGGCTTCCCAGAGGGGTTGTGAAGTCTCTTTCCTTGAAGGTCTTCAAGACCCAACTGGACATATTCCTATGTGACCTGATCTAGGTGAACCTGCTTCTCCAGGGGAGTTGGACTAGATGATCTCTGGAGGTCCCTTCCAACCCCTACCATTCTATGATTCTATGAACAAAATTGCACTGCTGCAGCATGTTGACATTCTTCAGCGGGGAAATGCAGGCAGCTCTGGCAGAACTCTTACTGACTTTGTAATGGTTGGGATTTTACACCCCCGAGCAATGAGTTTTGGGCAAACTGGAGTGTGGGGAGCCCACAGTAAAGGTTAAGTAATTAGAATTTCTTTTCAACTGCTTGCACAGATGTATATCAGATTAGCCACTCCACCCTCACCATGAAAGCCCACACTTAATCAAAGTAAAGAACCATGTTTTAGAAACACGAGTTGCTATTTACTGGCTTTAGGGCAGTATCCCATCACTCTCAGCATCTACTACATTCCCTCCCACCCTGCAAAGGATAGCATGGAGCAAAGAGAGTATCACAATAGAATAAAAAAATCACCTACCCTTGAAAGTACATGGTACAGGACTACTGCAATCTCCTCTATTGCTGACAACCCTAGAGCAGGACTGGCCCTACAGCCTCCTGCATCCCCTCCAATCAGACTTCTACATCATTTGGCGTACCCTAGCAGTTGAGATGTTCTCACTTGCAAACACCTCAGCTCAGGTACTTAGGGCCATGACCTGTATGGGACCAAGATATCCAGCTCCTATTCAGTCTTCAGCACGTGCTTCAATGGGGTTTTGCCATGTATTTAAAGCCAAATATTCATCTAAAAATGTCACTGACTGGAAACCCTGGATGCTGTCCAGATGACAATCTTTTCTAAAAGTAATCTATCTTCAATCTTCAAAAAATTCCACTTGGCTTACTCAGTAAAAATAGCTTGTTAATAGCACGTATTTCACCATCCAGACCTTTGATATAGACACCTACAACAATAAATCAGCTCTGACTAGTAAAGGTTAACCTATGTACATATATATATGGTAAAATCATTACTGACAATGAAAAAAATTTACAAGAGATATTAGACTATGTTGCTAGCATACTTTTATGACTGCTTGCCCTACAGATTGTCTGGCTGAACCCATTTCAAATCATTCAGGTTTTACAGAGCTGATGGACGTCGTCTTTCCCACCTAGTAACAACACAAACTAACTGTGTTCCCAGCACATGAGCTTGTTAATACAGCTACCAGTTTAACTGAAAAATACTTAAAAATTACTACATAGAGGATTAATACTTCTTTTTTATCCCTGCATAGTATCCATTTGTACATTCTGAATTTTATGATAACCAGATACACAGTTTTTCTCCTAAAATATTTTTTTAAAAAATTAAATGAAGTCCTCTATTATTTTTTCCAATCAGAGATAGCTGTACATTTATTCTCAAGAGCACTTAAAAGATCAAACTCAGTTTTCATTTATGCATTATCTTCAGATTTGAACCTTTGCATTATTAATCTCCTCCAGTGTTTCACCTGGACATTCGCACACAGATCAACAAACACTAATAACCCCACAGTAAAGGAATTGTCAGACTGTTCTCCAGGATACCAAACAGACACTAGCAGTGAATGAATAATCAGAGAATCACAGGGGTTGGAAGGGACCTTTAGAGATCATCTAGTCCAACACCCCTGCAGAAGCAGGTTCACCTAGATTAGGTCGCATAGGAACATGTCCAGGCAGGTCTCCTCCAAGGAAGGAGACTCCACAACTTCTCTGGGCAGCCTGTTACATGTGTTCACTATTTTATCTTTCTGGTTCAGTGTGGTCTTTGGCCTGACTGCATCTTATTTGTGTTCTGCTTTGAGTAAAGCCCCATGGGCTCACCGCTTCCAACAGGTGCCCTCACAAGGACAGAGACACATAACTCAGCAGTGCCTCAGCTGCCCCATGGAGCTGCTTCACCTCCCATGCACAAGTTCACCAGCCCTTCCCTGACACACAAGCACCAAAACTAAAGCAGTTTTTCCCCCAACAGCCTTGGTCCTGGAAATGGCTGAGGCAACTCAGTTGAAATTTAGGAAGAAGGGAAAAAAAGCATTTAAAAATCATTTAGGAGAAGTAACTGCCCTAGAAAAAGTTGAATGCTCTCAGAACATATCAGAAGCAACTGAAACTGGGGATGTACAATGATCATCAGCGGGCAGTCAAAACAGTAGGCCACGCTAACTGCCTCACCAGCTACATTTCATCTGCTTTTTCTCTTTTAGGCAGACTGAAAAAAAACAAATGGTATTTGAAAAGTTCTAGGCAGCTTCAGTGGGCCAGGATTACATAACTGATCAGATGACTAAGCAGCAAATATACACTATGAAGGACATAGAAATGGAATATAAATCTGGAAACTGATTCAAGTCAAAAGCCCAGGTAGAAAAGAACACTCAAATAATAAACCAATACAAAGCAAACATCTTCATCATTTTCCCAACAGTAAAACAAACTCCATTTGCATAACTCAGGTACAGTCCCCCAACAGATGCCTGTTCACAGCACCATCCATGTCTTTCCTCATCTCACTTACACACAGGCCTCCACTTCATTTTTCACAGCTGTGCTCATGACAGCTACCTGCTTTCAGCATCCCTGGGACCCATTCCCCAGCATCTTCTCCAGGGCTACAACAGAGAAATGTCCAGTCCTTTCAAAGTGAAGATGATGTTGTACCTGCAGCAAACCAGTCCTGTGGTTTGGCCTGGGAGTCGCCACAGGAGGTGGTTACAGCACCTAAACTAAGCAAAGTTGTACTTATTCCAATCACATTCTCTGTGGATGCGCACAACAAAATGCTCCCTGTTTTAGATCTCTTAATACTAACAATTATGTGAACCATAGGGAATTATAAGAGAATTATGAAGTGCATAATATTTGGAAAAGACACAAATTCAACGAGAACTACTATTTTGTAGCATAAAAGCACACCACGAAACGCTAATTGCAGTGAACAATACTGCAAGTCATAATGGAATTACAAGCAAGTTTTCATTGTCTCAGTTGTACATCGTGAGGAAAGTGAACAAAAATAGACAAAATTTCTAGTTCGAAGCTAAAATAAAAGTTGCAATTAATTATTTTAATTCTATGCTAGTGA
Source organism: Urocolius indicus (assembly GCA_013401255.1). Classification (NCBI taxonomy): domain Eukaryota; kingdom Metazoa; phylum Chordata; class Aves; order Coliiformes; family Coliidae; genus Urocolius; species Urocolius indicus. Next base: position 26,130 of record WBNH01006336.1, on the reverse strand, counting down.
AAAGGCACGACTCTGCAATTTAAATCATTTGTAGACTGATGGCTTCCAGCCATGAGCGGACAACACTACCATTGACCCTAGCCACAGAGACTGCTGTAGCAGGCCAAGAGTGATCTGTGAGCTTCATTAAGAAGTTTAAATAGAGTTCATATATATATATATATATACACACACACAAGTGCACGCGTGCACACACACACACATAATGTGAAATTAAAGGAGATATTTGCATGCACTTTGCATGAAGAATTGTCACTTACTTTTGAGCTTGTTTGCCCAGAAATACAAAGTCAAGTATATAATTCTTACCTTGCTGCTAAGAGTATGAGTATGTGTTGGGACTTTGCTATGCAGAGAGATGCCTGCAGGGCCAACTCCACATAGCAGGGTGGATGCTTGATGGAGCAAACAGACAAAATGCTGAAAACAACTGATGATGTCTGTTCCCTGCTTATCTATGCATTCATTTAATCTCAAGAATTAACAGGTAATAGTATCTGATTCTTCTCTTAAAAGCACCTGTTTTCATGAGGGCTAAGTCACAACACAGTGCTGAGGATGTTGCCAACAGCTTCTGAGCGTAGAGTACAGAGCACTAACTCATCAGCAGGAAAATACTGTATTAAGTAAACCAATACAAGTTCTCTCATTGCTGCGGTCTTTTAAACTAAGTTTTAGTGAAGCTAGGGGAAAAAAATATTTTTTTATATATATATATATATACATACACACCATCTGACTACAGACTGTTCATAGGCAGAGCTAAACTGCTAATTTAAATGGGAAATAATATCAGTTTCTCTTGCACCATTACAAATTACACAGGCAAAACGCTCAAAAGACGCATTGCACATGGGTCATTTTTCTGACATGATGTTTGCATAGTGAAGACAGACAGTTCTGGCCCAAGTTCAGCATGATAACAGCAAAATTCCAAAATATGTAGGTCACCGTGAATATGGCTGTGGTGGTAAAGTCTTCAGTATGAGAACTGAAAGACCACATTTAATGAGGAGGAATTTCGACAAAAGATGTGAGATTCCTTCTTGATTCTTGATACTTTCAGAGCACAGCAAAGCACTGAAAGTTTATCATTTCATTCTAAGTTCCTTCCTCAGACAAATTCATCTCTGTTCAGCACTCAGGTTGTATTCTTTGTCCACTAAACATTTATAGGGAATTCAACACATTTTTATTTAGTTTCTGAGATCAGTTGTGCGCATACACAACACCAGTACTGATTTATCATATGATTGTGGGAACCTTCCTCCCATTTGTTGAAACAGCACTACTTGAAACTGAATTCACAATGAACTTTAGTGTCAACTGACAAAAAAAAAAAAAAACCCACAAAAAAAACCAAACAAAAAAGCCTCTAACTCTAATGATTTAGACAGATGAGTATAACAATCATAGCAAAAGCAATGACAATGTGACAACCTGAAGGCCTCCAAGACCAGTTCTCAAAATGACAAACAGAAGTATTTCATGTTTTACCCTATATTCAACCCCATAAACATTACATTTTCCACTAGGTCACATTTAAGGATCCTCAAGTAACACTAATTTTACCTGGGGGATGGACTTAAGGCTGTTTAGTCTAGATAAGTGAAGACTAAGGGAGGACCTCTTTAACACAAGTACTTAAAAGGTGTATGTCAAGAGAATAGAGCAGCCCTTTTTCCCGTTGTCTTAAGTACACAAGGGGTTAGAGACATAAATTGGAACACAAAAAGTTCCACTTAAACACAAAGAAAAACTTCTTTCTTATAAGGGTGAGGGAGCCCTGGCACAGGCTGTCCAGGAAGGGTGTGGAGTCTCCTGCTCTGGACATTTTCAAAACCCACCTGGATGTGTTCCTGTTTGACTTGATGGAGGTGAATCTGCTTTAGCAGTGGGGTTGTACTGGATGATCTCTAGAGGTCCCTTCCAACCCCTGCCATTCTGTGAATCCATGATTCTACCCTGATCATGAAATAAAGGTAACAATTGGAAATTTTGAGACAAGGTTCTCTTCTTCAGATAGAGCCAGAAAGGGGAAACCATCCTTCATTTTTGGTTATGTACTGATCATAAGACTGCCACTTGTAAAGTCCAGTCATTGGAGTTTTTAATGAAAAAAATGTTTCAGAAAGAATCTGATCCAGAAAGGGCAGCAGTAGGGCTTTCCCAATTACACTCTGAAAGAGGCAAACAAGATGCAGATGCAGACACAGACTGCCCTGAACTGGTTTCTCAGGATTCACGGCCTTGATCTTCACATACTTTTGAAAAATTCAATCCACATTGTCCACAGAGGAAAAAAAATGCATTTTGGGGTCTGCACATCGTGGTGGGGGGGCAAAGAAAAATACCAGAGACAGTGCTTGCAACTCCAAAGCAAAAAATGGTAAAATATTTTTGGGATGACTTTAGAATCATGGGAAATATGCAGGATGAAGCAATGGCTTTCACGGGCAAGTGGAACTATGAATAAAATATTCTTAGGCACATAACCCAAGAGTCAAGCACAGACCAATGTGATGTAGACAAGGAAGATAAGGGGTTCATGAACTGTGGTTTATCAATAGGACAGAAGATTAATGCAAGCAGCTATAGGGAAGGAAAATAATAAAAAGATATATTATGGAAAATAATCCTCACACTAAGCCACTTTGCATGCTTTTGGGGAATGAACTGACAGCTGAGTGTGCAACAACAGTCATGTGATCTACCATCCATTTACCTTTTACAAGTTGGTAGTAGCTGACTGGTGTGCATGGTAGCAACACAAGACCAGCTCTGCTGAAGCGAACACCAGTTTGGACATCATTTTAACTACACAGGAAACCTTAATTTAGGTGCGTGAAAAACAGCCTGACCAAGAAATGACTCTGAAGCAATACAAGGAGAGATACTCAATATGTGTAATACTAATACAGAAAAATTATTCCTTTTGGGAGCAGCTAGAACATGCAGGTTTTCATCCAAAGACCATGTCCAGGACAACAACCAAGACAATGTCTTGTCCAAAGAAAAATATATTACTAGAGATGAATGTAGACTAAGTAGAAACAAACACATTTTTGAGATACTCAAGCTGGATAAGAGCAGTTCATCAACTAACTTCAGGCCCTGGTGAGCTCCAATTTGTGCAAAACACTGCACAAGTGACCACATTACCCCAGAACTAACAGCCTCATGCTGTCTCACCACCTTGCAGCCCAAGTGTAAGGTATTTGGCAGATACTAACTATACAACTTATTTGGCTAATAGCCTGTTTGAATAGCAAATCCAGAGGCCCATGGGACGTGCTGGAAAAGCTGCTGCTAAGCTGTGAGCAGACCACGGATGTTTGGATGCGGAAGGTGACTCTCACAGGCATGCAAACTGCCTGCTGTGCTAGGACTAGGCTGGTGGCAAACACCATTGAGCTGTCCGCCCGTGGAAATCCTGTTCTAGCAACAGCTCCCTGACAGTACGTCTGTACATGTGCCAACACCCTCTTCTTTATTCAATACCCCCTGTTGGTTTATTTTGGCCACTGACCAAATCTCCACATGCCACAGCTGACAGCCGGGAACCCACGAGGGCAGCAGGAACACAGTATGAGGGTTGATGGCGCAGCCGCTCCACTGCTGGCCCAAGAGTGGGAAAACCAGAGCTGGGCTGGCTCTTCATTGCTTGAGGAGTGCTGTGCAGCAACAGCAGCCTGTGAGAACAGAGTGACCTCCTTCATCCCGCCAAGGGACGTTCGTGACATCTGTAGGTGCTGTGGTTTGCAGGCTGTGGTGGTTGCAGGCAGGAGGGCAGGCCCGGAAGCGGGCTCGGTTTGTCGCTCGTATAGCTGTGCGTGCCAGTGAGCATCCTCTGGCTTTGAAGAGCCAGCAGTGCAAACCAGCCCTGCACCAGCACATGTTTGTAAGGTATGCTTGCTTTATCACTATTGACTGCATGCTACTGCAGATGACTCTCATAAAATGAGATACATTGCTGTAATAAAGGAAACAATATTTACCAAGATACTTAGAACTTTATTTTCAATATATATCTTCAAAGCAATTAACTAATATTAGAGCATTCATTTTCTGCAGGCCTCTGTGATTCCAGCAGGTGTGGTTAGACCTGTCTTAATTTAAACTATTAAGGTGTAATGATTCAAATCTGTTGCCTTGAACAGGAGTAGAGGTACCAGTACCTGCAACAAAACTAAAGCTCTGAGGTCTAATCCACCAGCACAAACCTCATTCTTTTCACAAAGTGAAACAGTCAGCAGCAAGGTTGTCACGAGTTTGTGTGGAGCCGCTTTTTGCTTGGTAATTGGGAGAGGAGGCTGCAGTGCTGGTCCCAGTTCTTGAAACATTCCCCCAATTCTGAGTTGGACCCACCTCCAGCCTGATCGGGCCAATCTGGCACCTCTGCCATCACTGTTTAAGGAGGGAAATCTAAGCAGGAAGAGGAGGTGGAGGAGTGATACATGATGGGGGTGACCATGCAGACTCTACAGTCAGAGAAAGAGGAAGGAAGGAAGGAGAAGTGCCGGACCAGAGACCCCTCTGCAACCCGTGGTGAGCACACAGGCTGTGCCCCTGCAACCCATAGAGGGCAATGGCAGGACTGAGAGCCACCAGCAGCTCCAGGTGAGTGTGCCTAGATGGGCAGGAGACTGTGAGGAGGTGGCCATGGTGCAGGCCATGCTGGAGAGCCTCCAGGCCACAGAGAAGACCCACACAATAGGCGGCGAGGAGCTGCAGCCTTCAGGATGAACACATGTTGGAGTGCTCCATGCAGGGCTGCCTGGCCTGTGAGGGACTCCATGCTAGAGCAGGGAGGACTGGAAAGGAGTATTTCTGCCCTGAGGTGACACAAAGGGCACGAACTATAGAGAAAAGACTGCCTGAAAACCCCATTCCCTGTCCCTCTGAGCTGTTTGGTAGGGAGGAGGTAGAGACATCGGGATCAGGGCTCTGAGCCCAGGAAGAGGGGAGGGGTGGGGGGAAGATGGTCTTAAAGGCTGGTTGTGCTCTTCATAATTGTTGTTTTCTGTTTGTTACGTTTTGGGGTTTTATGGTTTTGGTTGTTGGTGGTTTAAATTAATTTCTGTTTTCTTCCCCAAGTTGAGTAGTCTTGTCTGTTTTGCCTGGGACCATAAGTGGCAATTGAGGCCTTCCTATCCTTAGGGCATTCCAAAAGCCCTTGGTACTTATGGCTGATCATGGTCCTTTGTTCCTAGATGAGATTAAACAATAATAAATGTGAAGCCCAGTGTGGGATGCTCTCTGAGGGAAGCCAACAACACAAGGTTCATCACCACAGCCACAGAGAGCAGGATGCACCCAGTAAACATTTCAACATATTGATTCAATGAAGGTTCATCAAAGAAGCAACATTCATTAAAAAAACACTTGAACTGGCTTCACCTCAGTGTATGCATGCTGACATTGGATGCACTGCCCCTTAGTTACTGATGGTCCCTAATGAGCCATAACTACAAGCCTAAAACACTCATCATAATGACGAGAGATCCACAGAGCAGCACGCTGCACACAAGCAGCAGGGTGGGAAGAAGAGCTTTCCTCCCACAGCAAATGCATGCTCTCTCCATGTTAGAGGATCTTCTACAGCAAGCGCAAAATCCCCATAGCACACCTCCAAAATGAGCTGGTTGCCAGGACTCTCAGTCACAGTTTGCTACAAATGCCTGCTTGGCCTCCAGTAAACCACAGACTGCACACCCCAATTTACCCCTCTGTAACACTGGTGATATCCTAGAGGCTTGTTTCAGTAACATTCAGAAAGCACTTCTTGAGAAGCAATATACTACACAAGCAGCATCAACACAGCAGTTCTCAAACGGTGAAAATGGAAAATGGGAACTCCTTGGGTGTATTTAAATGACAACTCAGGCCCTCCAACAATGCAGAGGTGAAAATGAAGTGCTCTAAAAAAAAAAACACTCCCTTCACTCAACACTGAGTGTAGATGTCTAATATTTCAATCCCTAAAACCATGCCTTGTTAAAAAAAAAAAAAAAAAGAAAGAAAGAAAAAATAAAAATCAAAGGTCAAAAGGAATACGTAACTAGGAAAGTATGCTTTATATTCATTAAACAGCTCACCAAATTGCACAGCCTACCTGGAACAGTCAAAGGCAAAGGGAAGGAAAAAAAAGCCAACAAAGTACAGCCATTTCAAATCAAAGCGCAAATATCCAAGGGTAGTGACATGTTAAGTAGAGCTGTTTAAGAGCCTCAAGGATACTTTTAAACATCTAATAATCAAGAAATACAAATGTCAAAAAAACTCACCCCAAACTGGCTTATAAATAAATACATTTTTTATGAGTAAAACTGTTTCACTGGCTACTTTATTTCCACATCTTTCAGCACATGCTCTGCTCTAGTCATGTTAAACTTATCTCTTCAAACAACAGAAACAGAAATTACATTTTCCAGCATGTCAGGGGAAAAGTTCTCAAGAAAAATCCAGCATCCGGGGAGCTGGAGCTTGAGGAAAACCATCAAACAGGCAGGGACCTTTACTGACCACTGCAGCCATGGTTCTTAACTGGATCTTCACTGGTAACTCAGCCATTCAGTCTGAGATTTTTATTTAGTAGCACCTGTCATAGATTTACAGGCAATAAAACCTACCAAAGCCTTCTGCTCTTCTTTCATCCTTTCTGAGGAAAAAAAGAAAAAAGATAAAGAATAATCCCAAAGAAAAGCTTGTGGCATTTGCCGGGGAAAGGGAAGGCAGTGAAAATAATCCAGTGCTGTGGTAAAGAATCTGTGTTGACAGAGTTCATAAAAATATGACATAACACAAACATGATTCACACAACAGTCCCAGGATAAAAGATTATTTTTTGGTAAGCTGTCCTCATGAGCTCATTATTATTTCTTCAATCGCTTCAACACTTTGAGCTTTGCCAGTATTAACCTGCAGGTCTGGGAAGAGATGCGCAGGTAATGGGGCTGTGGGCCAGGGGGCAGAATATGGTTACACCGCCCCTCACCACTGGAGATGCCTAAGTGCTCTGCAGAATGAGATGATCCCTACCAAGATCGTGCTTTGAATGCAAATTCAGAGCAAGGAATTTTATAGAAATTAATGACTGTATGGAACACAGTGATTTTACATTTAAGCTACAGCAATATGATTTGAAAATTTGAGCTTGGATGTCACAACATTTCCTTCATTTCGGCATTTTCTAAAGATGTAAAAAAAGCACCATCTTCAGATTTCTATGAGAAAATGTAACAAAAAACACTAAGGGACAGTGAGGCATTATTTTAACCTGACGACCGATTTAACAGACTATTCTTAACCAGATGAAGCCCATAGGAAGCAAGTTTCAGACAAGGCAAAACTCATTCAGATTTTATGGTCAGCTTAACAAAGATCAAAGATGGCAGGACTTTTTATTTGCCAACTCATCTGCTTTTTGGTTTTTTTAAATCCTACCATCAAAATACTGTACTAGATCAAGCTCTCCATAACTACAGTAAAAAAAATGAAGAGTAACAATAACAGAGCCACTGATATTATCACTGAGCAAAACAGTCCGGAAAATCCGCTCCCTCTCTCTTTTTTTTTGGATATAACTAGATCTTGCTAACAGCTCACTTCCAAAATCCCAATAGGAAGCAGCAGATGCCAATGGAGCCCTCGGTAAGGCAAACAGCCTATACTAACAAGACCTCTTACTCTAAGTCAGAACACACTTATCTCTGCAAAGTCTTTGTTTAACCACTCCAGCTGAAAAACACATGCAAATGACAAGTGTTTACACATAATTTACCTTAGAATTTGTCGTGGGGTTTGTTAGTCTTTGCTGGAAACAGCATTTGGTAGCCAAATCCAGCCTCTGCAGCCTCGGTGACTGGCACTCCCCATACCATCAAAAAGAGGCTGGCTGGCAACATTTTCCATGTCAAGCTTTAATGAAGTTTACCAGCAATTTTTTCAGAGATGCCTTCCTCTGTCATTTTAAGTAAACTTTATATCAAGTTCAGTAAAGTTTTGTTTGGTGAACTCAAGGAACTAACTTTAAGTAAAACACATGAAATAAAAATACCCATGAAAATCTGAAAGAGGAAGAGAGTGAATAATTTGACCTGAAAGCTCATGTGTTGACCAGATTTTCACTGTAAGACTAATCACTGAAGAAAGCACCAAATGGCAAAATTCACTCATCATAAACTTCAGAGATTTCAAGAAAGCACTTGACAGACTCCATCACTATTCACTCTGGAACATCTTGAAGCATTAGGCTTGCCAACAAAAATAATTACATCATCAAGCCTTTATACCAAGCTGCAGCTTGAATATTTAAAGCAAATGTAGATTTAAGTACAGGGCTCAATAGTAAGACTGGTGTCGTATCAGCAAGAATTTTCTCACTTCTGTAGCTGGGTACAGCAATCGACGTCGCTGGGAAAACAAACATAAATGTAATGATACACAGTTTAACAACAGTCGCCTTTAAAATCCAACCATTCCTGATGTCCTCACGTCTTCCAAGTATATCCTATCCGGACACACAAGACTGACAGAGGTCAACGGTTGTATCCAAGAATGGGGTTAGCAGGCTGCTACAGAGGAAAAAATGTAATTACAACACAACTTCCATCTTAGAAGAACTGATACATTTTATACAGTAATTGGCCATAATTCACAGTCAACTGGGATAATTTCACCAACTGAAAAGAGGCTACGTGTGCCTAGCATCTCAAATAGAATTCATCCATTACAGAAATTATCTATGGCTCTTGAAGACTGCAAGCCTTAATTCAAAACGTTATTTTTGCCCTGATACATAGACAAGAAAACTGTAAGTCTGTGAAGGGTAGAGACAAAAAAAAGCTTTGTTAGAAGCAAAGGTTTCAGTATAAAATGAACTGATATGAGATGCAAGGATTTACTTCAAGGCTCTCTGTATCTGTAGGGTTACCCAGAAAAGCGAGTGGAAGCACCCAGCAAGCACAGTAGAGCTGTAACTTGAGCAGAAGAAAGTAGGGGGTGGGGGGAAATCCAGAAAAAGTGGAAATGACACTGAAGTTTTGTAAGCACGGGTGGCTTTTTTTGGAGTAATTCCTCCTCATCTTCAGTTACACAGGCAGATAAAAAGCTGCATCATTAGATGATCTGGGCCACGCCAATATAGACATCAAAAAGCAGTAATTTTGTTCATGTAATGGCATCTAGATTATGGGCTTTTTTGAGCAGGATTGAAGCCTCCACTACACCTTGTCCCCAACAATCATGGGCTGCTGCTGTGCTCTTGCACATGCAAAAATACAGCCCCGTCTTACACCCTTGGAAAGGATATTCACAGTAAAACTGCTCCACAAGCACACATAGAGTAACAGCAATAAATCTGTCCCCTCATATAACTGATTTTGGCTCAGTTATAGATTTTATAGAGCTGTGCTACAAAAACTGGGGGATACTTCAAAGTCGTTGCTCAAGAGAGGAAGGACTTGCTATCTATAAATCAGATGTGATGTGAAGAGATTCCTTCTTTCTCTTCATACAATTTTAATGTTTCTATAAGTGTTTTACGTACATATGCTGTCTTTAATGTGAGGCTGTAAAATATGAAGGCTAATTTTAATGTTTAAAGCAACGTAAATCTCCTTAAATAGCAAAGACAGTCTGTACCTTATAATATACAACACCTTCTAGCAACCCAGTAGTGTTAAAGTGTCCAGTGAGAGCAACACCTGGCCTAAAATTAAACTTCAATGTATCATGTGGCTGACAAAAATTGCACATATTTTAACATACGCACTAAATAAAAACCAAAGAATCCTAAAAACAGAAAAACAAAAAATCCATCCACACAAGTGGGAAAATCACTGTACTCATCAATATATAGGTAACAAAATAGAGGCGTCAATCGATACTTTTGGGTTTCCAATTCACCCAAGCTACAATGTATTCCACAGGCAATAGAATCAGAAAACGTAATTTTCTGGAACAACTTAGTTAACTGTATGCCCAAACCACACCAAAGGAAAGTTAAAGTCACAAAGTCAAGTACTCTAAAATTAGGAATTGCCAGATTAAATTTACTACGCCAATTGTAATTCTGTTCTCTCGTGCACACTCTCTACCACATATGGTTTTATTCCACTGCTAGTTTTTTCACTAAACTGACAAGATGCCTGCAAAAACTACTGGAAAGTTAGAAGGAAAGTTAGAAACAACAGAAGATTGCTGCAATTAGTCCTCTGATTCTAGAGTAAAATAGTAACAAAGAAAGAGAATGAAACCTAAACACCAGCTGTGTTTCCTTGTTCTGGTGTCACTGATACCAATGGCTTCACATCAACGTGAATGCATACAGTTAGACACCTTTCCCCTGGCTGAACATCTGCAGGGTGGTACTTGCTCCTGAGAGGGGAAAAAAAAAAAACAAACAGATTTTCCATCTGTAACGGGTAATGTTCCAGAGAATATGGAAACGCAGGACAAATCTGCTTTTGTGAAATACTGCTCTTGTAAAGCCCAAGTTTTATTCACCTTAAATAGGACAGCTGAACACCCAGTAAAACCCAAAAAAAGGAAGCATTTGAAACTACATCTCACCCTTTATTTGCTCAGCTTTAAAACGCTAACCTCTTATTAGAGGAACATCTCATTAAACAGCCCATCTGGGTCATCGTGCAGGATCTCTGCTCTCACAGGCAGCACAAAACCCCAGAGAATTCAGGGACAGTTGATGTCCAAGAGCTTTTGCTTTGCTGCACTGAGCAAAGATTTGCCTGGTGTCTCTAAGGTCCCTGACAGCAAGAAGGCTGGGAGCCTTCAGTTTGTTCTCTCCATCATTAAACCTCCAAGGGAAAGTGCTGTCTTTCATTATCACCATCATTAGCACCTCCTGGTGCCTATGAATTCGCTTCCTTGAATCAACTGTCCCAGCTCCACTGTGAAAATCCTCTGGAGCAGCTTGCTGACTCCTCCTAATCTCAGGTAATAATGTTTGCATTATTATAAGTTATTTAAGAGAACTTTTACAAAGGACAAAGAGCACACATTTCAAGGGCAAGGTTCACCAACAGCATAGGGTGATGAGCGTTACAGTACTGCTGCAACCATTTTTTTTTTAAAGACCTATGGAACTGCCTGAGGATCCATACATCCCAAATCTCTTGTTTATTTGGGGTCAGAAGCAGGTGACTGAATCTAGACTTGCGTTTGTGTCCTCAACTGCAATTCTTCAATCATTTAATGATCACAGAATCACAGAATGGCAGGGGTTGGAAGGGACCTTTAGAGATCATCCAGTCCAACCCCCCTGCAGAAGCAGTTCCACCTAGATCAAGTCACACAGGAACACACCAGGTAGGTTTTGAAGACCTCCAGAGTAGGAGACTCCACACCCTCCCTGGGCAGCCTGTGCTAGGGCTTCTTCACTTCAACAGGGAAATAGTTTTTCCTCATATTTAAGTCGAACTTTTTGTGTTCCAGCTTCTTTCTATTACCCCTTGTCCTGTCACTAGATAGAACAGAAAAAAAGAGATGCTCTAACCTCCTGACATCCACTATTCAGATATTTGTAAATATTAATGAGGTCCTCCCTCAGTCTTCTCCCAGTTCGCGCAGCCTTTCCTCATAAGGAAGAAGCTCCAGCCCCCTCACCATCTTGGTACCCCTGTGCTGGACTCTCTCCAGAAGCTACCTGTCCCTCTTGAGCTGAGGAGCCCAGAACTGGACACAGTACTCCAGGTGAGGCCTCACCAAGGCACAGTAGAGGGAGAGGAGAACCTCCCTCAGTCTGCTGGCCACACTTTTCTTGATGCATCCCAGGATGCCATTGGCCTTCTTGGCCATGAGGGCGCATTACTGGCTCATGATTAGTTTATTGTTAGCCAGGACTCCCAGGTCTCTTTCTGCAGAGCTGCTCTCCAGCAGGTCAATCCTCAGCCTGTACTAGTGCATGGGGTTTTTTCTCCCCAGGTGCAGGACTCTGCACTTGTCCTTGTTGAACCTCACGAGATTCCTCTCCACCCAACTCTCAAGCCTTCCCACAAGATCAGGAGCGTGAACTTCACCTCCATGAAACAACTAAGAAAATTTGAGAAGATACAGGACAAGAAATAAAATGTTCTGATGGCATTTCTTTCCCTGAATGTCAGCAACACAGAAGACAGAACACCACTTGTAATCCCAAAGACAAGAGATCTTAAACTGTTTTATAATGTATTTCCACATGCAGTTGCGAACTCAGGCACTCTCAGCTAATATCAAAACCAGACTGAATGAAAACTTAAGGCTTCATAATCATAAATGCTTCCAGACAAAAATGAGGTAGATTTGAGACTGTTTACACCACAACAGACCCTTAAGGATGATTTTGGAGCATGCATGTAGTAAACAAACAGCCTCAATGTCAGAAAAACTGTTGATTTAAGGCCTGGAGTAAAAAGAACATGCAGTTTCCTGGGTGAATGGCAGTCAGATGCTGCTGCAACATTGGCACACAAAATCAGGACATCAAAAAAGCCAAACCTGACACCAACAGCTTTGAAAGGAGGAACAAAACAACACCTTGCTTAAGCAGACAAGACAGTACAACTCAAATTCCATCTTGAGATTCAAAGCATCTTAATAAAGCAGCATGCACATATGAAAAAGCAAAACATTTTAAATCTTAGAAAGCACCTCTTTGAAAACTTTATTTTGTTTTCTAGATGATGCACTTTGACCTTCATGTTTTATGCCACCTTACTTTCTTTTGCTGGTTCGTATTACATCCAGAGGGAACAAAAAAGGAACATGAGTAGCTCACACTTGGAATCACCCACATTTCTGGTCTTTTTACACCTTTGATGATGTTCAGGAGCAAATACTCCAGCAAAATGCGCATCCTTTCCTAGCTCCAATGACCTGTGCCCCCAGTGACACCAATCACGTCAGGCTGTCTACATCAGCTCAGGGAGCTGGAGACAGAGATTCCCTGCAAGCTGCCAGCTGAACCCCACGGAGCTGCCCAGCCAAGAAAACAGCCAGTCTCTGTGACCAGAGTGGGCCAAGAAGAGGTCAGACAAAAAGGGTGATTGATAGCTCTGCAGGAAGCTGTCATATTTGGAAAGGTGAAAGGTAAGTGATCAGACAAGAGGAAATAGCCTCAAGTTGCACCAGGAGGAGTTTAGATTGAAGATTAGAAAGAACTTCTTTACTGAGAAGGTTGTCAGACACTGAAATGGGCTGTCCACGGAGGTGGTGGAGTCATCAGTCCTGGAGATATTTAAAAGCCGTGTAGCTGAGGTACTGAGGGACATGGTTCAGTGGTGGGCTTGGCAGCATGAGGTTAGTGGTTGGACTCGATGATCTTAAAGGTCTTTTCCGACCAGAACAATTCTACAATTCTATGAAAGCACTGAGGAAGCTGGCATAGGCAAAGAGCCTCTGCTGATGGCTTGACCTTCTTGATAGGGAGCTACCACATTGGCAGTGATAGCCTTCATTCCTCCTGACCACATGGAGCATTGCACCAGGGGTATAGTTGTCCTATGGTACCTACGCTTCACAAATATCCAAAGCAAGAGCTATCTCTAAGTACAAAACATTGCAGGTCAGGCCAAATCCTCCAAGTTGAGTGGTGTTTTTCTTGGCTCACAGAAGACTGAGGAGGCCATTCACTAGCTGCAGCCTTCACCCGTTAGCTTTGTAATCTGCAAAGGCAAGATACTGCTGAGCACTCATATTAGCAGGAAGTCTTAATGAGGGTAAATGCTGGGAGTATGCCTCGAGAAAACCAATTTCCTCACTTAATTTGGACAAGGTGAACCTGACAAGAAGATACTGCAGTTACACTTTCTTCATCACAGAAACTCAGGGCTGATGGAGGTTGCTGGCTGCAAACTTGGGGCTACTTCTTTTTATAAGGATCCCATTCCAGACGACCTCACCCTTTTTTTCTGCACTTTAGGTTTATTCATCACTCAGAAGAAGGTCAGGGTAATGCAAGGTGTGCTACAAGGCTGACTGCTGCACCAGGCACACTTCCAGAGCAGGTGTGCAATAACAGCATCTTCCTAGTACACAGCCAGATGAGTAGCTTACCCAACTGGGCTTTTTCTAAACACTTAAATAACCTCAGTCAACTAAAGACTAATTTTACAGTTCAACTTCTCTTTTTTCCCCTTGTCCACCTTAACCAAAATAATTACCCTGACAACAGATATCATGAGCCATTACACCTGCATGTACACACAAGTCTTCTGCTGGTGCAGATACCCCAGCCAGAAGTAACACAAAGTTTATGGATCTGGCAATTTGCACATAAAAATGCAGCTGGTGCAAGACTAGGTAGCAGTGGTGCAAGGTTTTGAGGACTATGGTCCTGAACACCTAAGTGATACTTGTCACACGTATTTCCCTTGTAACTTAAATCACCAGGAAAACTTGTTTTCCATACAAACACAAGGCAGATTCACTCATTTAACGAAGAATGGCTTTTGGAGCATTTGGACTATGAAGAGACATAGACTCTATTCTTAACTTGAATAAACCCTTAGATTCCAAAATTACCTCAGTAGGAACACACAGGCTTCTCTGCTGCAAATAGATGCATATGTATATCTTTGCTTAATTAAACTGTTACTCATTCATATAGATGTTGGAAGAGCTGGGGCCTCTACCTCTTTGTATTCAAGTTGCTTGACAAGTAAAATGCAAATGAGGTAATGTGCTGCAAATGCAAATTACGTATTATTGATAAAAAGTTACAATTCAGCACAGAGGATTTAAAGAGAAAATGTTGAGGCCTATTCGGAAAGAAAAGGAGTAAGAAAACTGCAGTGTTTTTTTTTTACAAAATGTTTTCCATTTTCTACATATTCTGTTTGTTTCCATCCACTAAATATTTTTCTATTTATTATCCCTCAAAATGGAGCACTTCATCTTGTTTGACAACTTCAGACTGCATACAGGTGCTGAGACACAATTCTGCCTATCAAGATGTGGTTTTCACTACTTTAAATTAAAAAATTCCCACAGAAAGCACTGAAACAGAGCAAGGGCAAGAAAGCAAGAGAGGCAGGAGAGACTGCTGTGCTGAAAAGCTCTGTTGTGTTCAGCCACATATTTTTCTCATTTGTTTAGTCTGAAATTCCTCCTTCAGTGACTCTGGATTTGTTACCTTTTCGGAAGGCATGGGGAACATCTGGACTCCATATGGCTCACACCTACTCTGTGCCAAATGAAGCTGTATTCTGTTTTCTAAACCCTTTATTTCTCTCTGCATTGCCACCTATGACGTTTTAAGGATCTCCACAATGGACTACAATATTACCTCAGAATCATGCAGTTTGTTGATGTAAATTCCGTGACAGTGCATTAGCTGTTGCTGGGTTAGCCAGCAGTTTTTGTCTCATCTTGTTTTATTGTTTTTTTTTTGTTTTTGTTTTTCAAGATGATGATAATACAAAAGAACATATATTGAAGAGGTAGTTCAGCAGTAAGGTCGTCTGTGCTCAACTAAGCTTCCCCACCAAGACGAAGAAGGAAAACAGGTCATACTAACGAGCCTTGCAACAAGAATCAACAGTTCTAGAGAGTTAAAATTTACCTTTGGTCCCAGCTCCTGATGGAGTTAGATTGAATCTTCTTCCAAGAGAGTTACAATTTTTGAAACTCACATACTATTTTCAGTGGCATAACTGTGTACAAGTATTTCTTTCTGCCTGAGCTAAAAAAGGAAGAAACATAGCTCTTATCTGCCCTCTTTCCACTACACATTTCTGTATCATAGAATCATAGAATGATAGGATTGGAAGGGATCTCCAGAGATCATCTAGTCAAACCCCTTTGCAGAAGCAGGATCACCTAGATCAGGTCATATAGGAACCTGTCCAGGTGGGTCTTGAAGACCTCCAAAGAAGGAGACTCCACAACCCCTCTGGGCAGGCCATCCCACTGGTCCGTAACCCTCAGAGTGAAGTAGTTTTTTCTTAAATTTAAGTGGAACTTTTTGTGTTCCAGCTTCATCTCATTACCCCTTGTACTGTTACTAGCTACCATAGAAAAAAGGAATGCCCCAGCCTCCTGACACCCACCATTTAGATATTTGTAAATGTTAATAAGATCTCCCCTCTCCCACAGGTCTGTCTCATATCCGCTGCTGCTGGAACTGCGGCTATTGAAAAGACAACAGGCTGAACAGCCAAACTCACTCATGCAGAGGTTTGTACCACCTTGAACCTTGACAGAGAGTTATTTTATTATTCCTCACTCTCCAGGACAGATGCAGAGGCCCAGAAACACCCCACTAATTATCTGGATACCGTTCCAAATACAAATGGGATTCAAGACATCGTTCATTCTAGAATAATTGTCAATCTGTGTATTTATTTTCCCTGCTGTACACCAGATTGATTCAGAGATATTAATCTCAGCAAGGAACCCGCTCAGGTTCTTTATATTCAAGAAAATATCAAGCACTGAATCCCAACAACCAGTACATTGCATCTGTCATTATCAGAGATAGTATTAACACTTCTCCCTGACTCAGTACGTTTTGCTTTGTCATTAACAAATTTCATCTCAGTATTCAGGTGCTAGACTGAAACGATGAAGGCTTCGGTGCACTTCTACAAACTCCTCAAAGGGCCCTGGACAAGGCATTTGTATGAACCTCCAGTGTTCGCTCTTCTCCCACTCCTCATCTGCCCACAAGTTAGTGGGTTTGCAGGGAAAGGAGCTGGTCTTTCTCAATGCAAAAAAATGTGCATACCACAATGCAATCAGCAGCAGCAGGACCCTGTAGGCAATATTATCATAAAATCAGCAATAGTTACAGTAGCACTTCGGTTCAGGTGTTGCTAGATGGACTATTTTCAGCGTTATGCCCCAGGTACAGGTCAAAACAGCAACAGTTTATCCTTGCATCCCAAACGCTGATGGTTCAAGTAAAACCCACCTGTGCTCCATGTGCAAACTTGCTAAGGCAAATCTTCCTCATCACAAATACATCTCTCTCACTACGGACATATATAAATCCTGAAGTAATCTTTGCATGAATTTGCCCAAGTACAGAAGGCTGCACCCATTTTTTCTTTCAAGACAAGCACCTTCAGCACTACCAACCTCCTTGCTAATCAAGACTAACACTGCTTAGAGAGGTGTTTGCGCACAAGACTATGTATTTATGCTGAGCTGTCTGCACGCACGTGGAGCTATTGTGCTGTGCAGCACAGCACAAGTGCTCACATCCCCCTGGGCATTGCACAGCCCTTCGCACAGTCTGCAGCAGTGTCAGTTCAGCCTTCTCAATGTGACAAGGAGGTCACCCCACCACCTTAACGGTGAACCTGGAGGGTAATGCATGCTGCCACTATCACAGCAACACTCCTGAGTGTCACCAGAGCAAAAGCTCTCCCTGTCTGGGATAGTTTCAGTGTCTCTCCCCTTCTCAATTTTGCCACACACCAGCCGTGGGAGTCAGGTTGTGGTGCCATGGGACCATGCTGCATGGCCAAGTGCAAACAGGGAGGGCATGGAAGGTTTGGGGACTGCACTTTCCCTCCACTGCAGGCTCCTCCTGTGCTGGTCCCATCCAACAAACAAACTGACAGGCTCCAGCAAGACTGCTCACACTATCAAACATCTACAGAACAGAGGCTTTGCTCAGGATGTATGCTGTGATTCTGTTTACTGCTTGCTAAAGACTGCAGAAGAAATGCTGCTTCACCTCCTCTGCTTTTAGTACCCACAGATCTTCTTACCTCCACTCCTGGGGTTTACCAAAAGGTGCTGAGCAACTGGGCTGTCATCCAGCAAGACACTTAGGACACTACTATGAACTCTCCCAACACTATTCACACCTTATGAGCTTAAAGGTGTTGCTAAAATCAACACTGCAACTCTGACACCAGGTACACCTCTTAAGCACTACCCATGCAAACATGCAATGGGCACTTCTCTCTCACTCATGCATACATGCATCCCTGTCTGTCCAAAGCACAAAGCAAAACAAATTGCTGCCTGTGTGCAAACATCCCTGAGAGGAGGAATCACATGTGGCAGATGCTACTGCATCACTTAATGCATCATTTAAAGCCTTTCAGGGACTGTACTGCTGTGATGAGTTATTTGGCTAGAGTGTTGTCCAGAGACCATACTGTGTGGATTAGGGCACTTTGAAGGTCACTAGCTAGGTCAAAAAGAAGAAAGCCCTGGTAAAGCCAGAGCTTACCATCAGCATAGTCCTTACAATGAGATTGTGAGCAGAAATGGGCTCTGCAAATGCCAAAATACTTCTTTCTTTCACTGATGAGCCTCCTTGTATAATCTCTATATATATAGCCTATGTATAAAACACACTGCAGATCTGTCTGTCAGAAAGCAGAGGCCGGCAGCACTCTGTCTGTTCACATTCGTGTCTGACCCCAACTTCAATGGCTCTGCCAGCTGGGCTAGGTACAAATCCAAATGCAAAGAGGTCAGCAATCACAAACCACGTCTCCACCACCAGCACCTCTTCTCTGCCCCACTGCGATGCAGCATCAGGTCTGAAATCGAGATGAGACAATCTTAACCCATCTTTAACAGAAAGAGTCCCAGGTCAGCAGAGACGGCAATTGCTCAAGCGCCGCCTTGATTTACACAGCTGTAAACCCTGGCCACATATGAACCCAGGCAGAAAGGGCAGTTCATGAATTATGAAAAAATATGGCGAGCCAAAACACATCAATCATCATCAGTCACGGACGAGCGAAGCATCATCAATTCGTAATGTTGACATTTGCACAAAACTTACACAAACAATCAATCGAATGGCACAGCTGACTGGAAAAGATGTCGGGTTTATGTCGTTTAACGCCGGACTTCTCACTGAATGCAAAACACTCTAAGACTTTAAAATAAAACTGACAGGGAGTCAGTGCTCTAGTCAAAAGTCAGATAAATGGCCTTTGCCTGCTAGAGGAAATAGGTTCATTTACCCATTAATTCTTTTCTTCAGTGCTGATGGTGAAAGCCAGGCCAGCAGCTGCCTCTCTCAACACAGGAAAAACCTGCGCATTTTCTGTACCCAGCAGAAAACCTGCACTCTTCCCAAGGCAGAGCATGACAGAAAAAAAGCTATGAACATGAATGTTTTTAACTAGGTAACGAATGCTTGAAATTGATACAACAAGGCTGTATGAATGACACAAGGAACCAGAAGTTGCAGGCTGGCATTCCTAAAAGTAGTAGGACTAACAGTATTGTAATGAGCTATTTTAGGGGAAAACTTGCTTATTGGCATGTCTTCTTTAAATTACTATTATCAGCTACTCAACATGATTCAGCCTCCTAATTTCCTTCATTTTAGGACTACTGACACTTGAATTAGGACAGCTTGCAAAATGATCTAGCATTTTGCGTCGTGGCTATGAACTGCAAAGCTTCCAGCGCTCTCATTTCTCAAGGAGGAACAAGTATTTCCTGAAAGCATGTTTTGGGTAGAGTGCATTGAAAGAAGAGGAAACTTCTGCGGTTTTCTTTTGCAACCACCACGCAAATGGACTTCCTTGCATTTGAAATTCAAAGGGAAGACGCACGTTCCAGATAGCAGAGCAGCCCTTGCTATAAACACAAGGTGAATGCAGCTCCTGTTCTAGAGGCTATACAGTTACTGCTAACAGTTTTTTCTTGAAGGCTTTTACAAAAAAAAATAAAGTAATAATGCTGCCAATCATTTGCTGTAACACTTTTGCACTGCATCCCAGATCTGTCACCACAGCACACATCAACACAAAAGCTAACCACTTCTGCAAACACAGGTGGAATGGGAAATCACCTCAGTGAGGTGATACCTACTGCTCAGCACAGCCTCCCAAAAGCACCCCCTGACCGTCAGCAGGATGATATGCTGCTGTTTAGAGCCATGCAGGTGTAAGGCAGGTGTACCCAAGTCAGTGTAGGTACGGGGATGCAAAGGTCTCAGTAAGAAGGCATCTGTAACATTTGTTCTTCATTCAGCTCTCTCTCCCCTTCCACTACATATATATAAAATTAGGCACTGATTCAGTCAAGCACAAAAGCAGGCACTTAAATTTCAGATGGTAGGTACCGATTATAGTAACACTACAAGTATTGTTGTTGTTAAGAGGAGGCACGGGATTAAATCCAAGTGCTTTGCTGAATCAATGTCTTGATCTCTTTTTGCTTGCATCTAATTCTATGTTTGAGCCACACCATAAGCCCCTGAGCACGGAGGGGAAAAGCCCCCTTCTATGACCTGAAGACATAACATGCACAAAAACATCCATGTGAGAGAAGGGTGAACTGTTCACGTAACATGGGGTACAACCTCAAGTTTCATTTCCCACTTAAGTGAGATTCAGAACGACTCTAAAAAAAACTCGCCAGATTGTCAGATATTCTCCTTTTTTCTAGGGGGAAAAAAATGGTAGGAGTAGGAGGGAAGCAGAGGGATGTGTGTTTATGGCCACAGCTGCAAGATTGGGTGGCATTTCTGAGGCCTGGATGAGGCCCTGGGAGCCTCCCAGTTTTCTGGTGCCACTTTGTGAGTGCCACAGGACCAGGCCAGTCCCACTCACCAGCCCTGAGCCCTGGCTCTAGGTTCCAGCAAGAGTCTCCTCTAGGGGGCCTGTGCTTTCTGGCATCCCCCCTGCCAGGTCTGCAGAGCAAATGGAAAACGCCAACTTCATCTCCCAGACTGTTGTTTTCCCCAGGATGTGGGACCTGGCCATGCCCATGCCTGTGAAAGCAGAGCCTGCCCTTCCCCTGACATGATGCCGGCTGCAGAAAGAAAGGCTCCAGAGATAGGCTATTTAAAAACAAAATCTTTATCTTAACAGGCAGGAAAACTTTGCTGACTGTTTTAGCAGTTAAACCACAGGCATCCCCGTCTGCTGTGCAGAGCAGGGGGAAGGAAGAGAGCTCTGCAGGACACAGAGAGAGGCTCTTTGCTGCACCTAACTCAGCACCAGCAAGTAATTAGTGTGTTTCAAGGTCGATACACTGCAATTGATTTTCTTCTCACTTACCAATGTAAACTGGATATAATTCCATCAGAGTTGATGTAAACATTAGTATAAAATTGGTTTAAGTCAGAAAAGCACTGAGTTGACTGTGTTACCATACTAGAAAGCCAGCTGCAAAAGAATAGTCTTTATTTCCCTGTAACTACAACTACATCAATAACATTCCCATTATTCTCTTTATTTGTTGCAATGTCATTGCTCAGGTTCAGACTCTAATAGGAAGTGCTTTCAAGTCAAAATCTAAAGGCCCACAAAAATCCATGAGCTTTCTTCTCATGTGCCAGAAGCTTTTTTTTCTGCAAAATATCCAGGATGAAGGCATCACCAGCTGTAATGTATCCAGCACCCTGAGTGATCCTCAGGCACAAATATCATCTTCTCTACCCTCACGCTCCTCACTCAACAGAAGTGGTGCTGCTCTTATTTCTCTAAGTACAGTCAGAGACTCTCCTTTTGTGCATGAAAGAGGGTTTTCTTTCTGCCTAGGCTGCAGCCTCGACAATGCTAATGTGTCGTAAAGCAACAGTTGATGTTTCCTTCTAGCTAGATGGACAATACAGACCCTTTGACACACTTCAAAAAAGAAAATTGCTGGCCTAAATTTTACATACAAAGGGCAACGTGCCACACCAGGACCCAACACTTGCCTTTTGCTGTGTGCTCATCTGAGATACACCAAAACTGTGCTCAGATAAGCTCAGAGCCGTGCAGGGGTCCTGCAGAAAGAGACACAAAGGAGTACTTGGACAGAGGCTGGGTCAGTGGGTCACCCTGCGGAATAGACACAAAGATTTGACAAAGCCTGAGTTTAACACAGACCCCACCTCCAAAACAGGAGAGGAATATTCTAAATAAGCATGAAGTGATAAAAAACTTCTTGCCATTCTTTGAAAAGGAGACTGCAGATTTTCCTGCCTGCTTCTGAGCAGAGTCGGGGCATCTCCGCTGCATGAAGTCTAATACAAGGGGCTGCCTGCCCTGTGGCAAACAACATCCTGTCTCCCACAGCTCAGATTCATCCTTCTGGAAATCTACCTGCAGGTGCTGCTGTCAAAAGCTGAAGTCTACAGTTACCAGCAGAAAGAGATTCAATCTCCAAAGGCTTCTAAAGCTAGCTGCTATTTTCTCCAGGATTATAGACAATAGATGACTATTGTGCTTATGATGATTATTATTGTTACCATCATTATTATTTTTTAAGTAAACCTGCCCAATGCCAGCCCTGAAGAATTTGACAGAACACAAAGCCTGAGCTCTCTATTTGGGTCAAGTTTCTCTCAGTTTAAACAAAATACATAACAGTACAACAATGCTACCAAGCACAGATACCAAGCTTAGCAAAACATTAGATTGTCCCAACAATTATTATCCCTCAGTAAGCTGACATCTGTGGGATCACTCCTGGGCCTTTTTATTTAGCACGTCTTCTAATTAAAGAAAGATTAACTGTACTTCCAATTATGGCTCCTCCTTCCTCCATCAGGCTCAAGCTTCTGTCTTCCTCCTGAGCCCCCAGGCAGGACAGGCTAATAAAAACCACGGCCACCACAGCCTCTCACCTGCCTGAGGGTAAAGCTCCAAGGCACCAGCTCTGCCACAGCCCCAGCTCTCCTGCAGAGTGTCTTCTTCTGAGTGTCCCTGAGCAGGACAATAGCTGGAAAAATGTGCTGGTTTTCTACATGCTCTTCTTCCTGAAATGCAGGGGAAGAGGCCTAGAGTCCTCGCTTCTTCTCAAAGAGCCAGTTGTGGGAAATTTGCTTCCGTCCTTCCAAAGCTTTGGTCAGGTGCCTGAACTTAAATGGGACAAATTTTGACATCTGCACTAAGATTGTGCAGATGTTTTCAGATGAGCCCACAACCACCCACTCTAGCTCAACTTATCCACTTTATCCAAAACAGCCTGCCATATGACTCTGCTCATACATGGTAATTCCCACAGGCTTCACCAGCACCCCCTAACCCACAATTCTGTTTCCAGACAGATATTTCAGGTGCCAAGTTCCATTATAGGCACAGGGGGATCACATGGGATTGCATTAGTTTGAGACCTGAACCTCAGGCTGGAAAGCCTAAAAACTGTCCTAAGTGAGTTTCAGGAGCGGCAAGGAGTCTGATCCTCCTATAACCCTGGCACAAATCCTACCTCTGCCAGTTTCCCATGGGGATGGATTTCCTTTCCCCATCCCAGCACACCATCCCTCAAAGACAACTGCCAGAAGGCAGCTAGAGCAAATAGCCACCAGCCAAGAGAGCATCTGCTGAAATTTCCACTTGAGGAAACGTATTAAAGAGCAATCCCTTTGATAGACACATCAGGGGGAAAGAAAGCACCACCAAACCACTCCCTACCACCAAGGGTAAATATTGAAAGCTTATCTTGACTGCCAGCACAGTCTCTCATAGATGGTGTGTATGATGAGAGAAGAACCACTACACTTGAGGAAAAGGGGTTTGCTGACCATCTGTCTGAGGCACAGAAATGGAAGATAGGTTGCACAGCAGTGCCTCCTGCAGCGCCAGCACACATCAGCTCTGCCAGGTGCTCTGCTTATGTATTTTTTTAATCTTGTGTTTTGGAAAGGTTTTACTCTACACAGCTCTGGTTTTAGCCACTGCTAGGAACTACTCATTTGGTGTGTTAAAGAGTGTTAGGAAGAGAAATTCAAAGAACACCCCAGGAGAACTATTTGGTGAAGACAGAGCTTTTGATTCACCAGGTCTCAAAGTATAGCCCCGGACTCCTCAAATCCACCTCCCACATCTGCAACCTCACTCACTTGCTCCTTCTGAGAGACACGTAGGGGTTTTTTTCTCCATGCTGTCAAAGGGCTGTAAGCACATCTACTAGGCTCAGCCTGCACCTGTACAGCTTTTTCGCAGCCCTCCATCTCAACCAGTTGTTCCCCAGTTCACCTTTGCCATATGAAGTTTGAGATCCGTAATAATCACTGTGAGCAATGGACCAAAGGCTTATTCTCAGGAAAGCTCAGTGAGAGGGGTTCTCCTCCCCCTCTACTCTGCCCTCGTGAGACCGCATCTGCAATACTGGGTCCAGTGCTGGGCCCCTCAGTTCAGGAAGGATGGGGAGCAGCTGGAAAGAGGACACATGGCCACAAAGATGATGGAGTGAAGCCTCTTCCTTGTGATGAAAGGCTGAGGGAGCTGGGGCTCTTCAGCTTGGAGAAGAGGAGACTGCAGGGTGACCTCATTAATGTTTACAAATACATAAGGGTGTGTGTCAGGAGGATGAAGCCAGGCTCTTCTCAGTGATGTCCAATGATAGGACAAGGAGCAACGGGTACAAGCTGGAACATAAGAGGTTCCAAAGAAATACAAGGAAGAATTTCTTCACTGTGACAGTGAACACTGGCATGGGCTGCCCAGATGGATTGTTCAGTCTCCTTCTCTTGCAGGCATTCAAATCCCAGCTGTGTGACCTACTGTAGGAGGTCCTGCTCTAGCAAAGGAGTTGGACGAGATGATCTTTAAGGCCCCTTCCAACCCTTAAGATTCTGTGATTCTGCAAGTGATACATACATTTCAAATGCTCAAGACAATTTCAACTTGGACATTTTTTTTAATATCCTCATAAAATAAACTCCCATTCACCCTCTTTTCTGCAGACTGCTTTTGTAGATGACAGAGAGGGTTCACGTCAGATCTGCTGTGGTTTTGGGTGTGACACAGGTATGCTTACTGGTCACAGTTCCTCACATTTGCAACTCTATGAAACACCACCTTCTCCCTGACACCCACCAGTCTCCTTCACTTCCTATTTGAAGCCATTTGAAATAGTGACTTCACCTCATGTCTGCTCACCGTAAACTAAGCGTGACATACCTCCTGGGCAAGGCAAGTGCTAAGTCACAGCAATAACAAAGGTGGACTGTGAATCATTCCTGTCCCAAGCAGAACAAGACTTGATTTTTCCTCTTATTTTCCTCCTCCACCCACCATTGAAAAAACAACTTCTGGTAGAAGGTGCAATGCTCAGCATAGCTCTGCTGCTGGCAGGGCCATTCCTCCAGCATAAATTACCTTCACTCACAGACGATGCTTCACTTTGAGAAGTTTCTCCATGACAGTTTAAAAACAGTCTTTCCAAGCAGTCTCCCTGCAAAGCTGAAGTACAAGCCTTTTGCATGTGGGAAAACAGCACTGCTTGTATGCAGATTGCTAGTAAACATGTCATTTTAATTAAGGGCCTAATCATGTTCCAGCTTGTGTAGTAACAGTATGTAAAGTAATCCCTTTAAACACTTGCCTGCAGCACCTACCCCAGCCCAGAAGAAGGATGGGGAGAGACTCCACAACACCGTGGCTCCCCACCACTGATTCCTTCTCTTGCATTGTCCTGCTGAAAAGGAGATGTGTGCTGGGCAAGATTGGGAGCAGGCAGGGGGTCAGCCCTGTCCCCACAGCACCTGCTACTGTCTGTTTCACCGCAGAGGCTGCCTTGTACTGTCACAGCCTCCTCAGGAAAAGGGGAGACCCCAGGAATCTGCTTCTCTTCTTGCACCTTTCAGTGGCTTTGGCCTCACTTTGTGCATGGGGACGGGTGGGGAGAGGGACACTCCTACCCCAAAACTTGCTGCCCAGAGCCACTTTGCAGCTGTCAGGAAAAGCCAGTCAGGATGCTCCCAGCCTCACCAGCAACATCACACCACTACCCAGGACTTGAAAGGGGTATCTGGGTGTCTGACAGCTTTGCAGGCCTATGTTTGTAGTAGTCATCTCAGCACCTTGCTCTGCATGGATGGATAACTCTCTTCCTGAAAAAAAAAACCAAAACAAAACACCCCACCTTCCTCTTCATATTTTTTTTTTTAAAGACAAAGGAATATCATGGAATGGAGCTTTTTCTGTCTTGCATTTTTTAAAAAACAAAAAAAAAATATATAGTGCCTGCATTGTGCAGCACCAGGTGTGAATATCATGTTTAACACTTAAGAAACCTGAGATTGTTTAAAGGGAAGAGAGTCCGTTTTACCCTACAGGCACAGAATTTGGAAGGGCAGGAAAGCTAGCTTCAACTTGCACTGGAGTAAGTGTCACTGTACACAGTGTCACCTGCACCCAGGTTATCACCTAAGGTCAGCATCTTACATATTTTTCAAAGGAGGAAAAGGAAAGAAAGAAAGAAAAG
>WBNH01006335.1:61874-109495 GCA_013401255.1 Urocolius indicus | reverse complement strand
GTCATTAAAAAATAATAAAATTACCATGTCGATATTCTCAATAATTATTTATTCTCACTAATGTTTATGTAAGACCATATTTTTACCTATTAAAATTATATGATTAAAAATACTAATTTTCCAAGCTCTGTCTGAAGAAACTAGTGTTTTGGCTACTTTGCACTGGGCAACAGTGAAATATTGCATCTTAAAGTCCCCTTGAACAGTGACTATATAGAACTGGGTTGAGATAATCTTGTTATTTCAAATTCTTTAAAAAGAAAAAAAGTTATATTCCAATGAAGTATGGACCACTTCCTTTTCTTCCTGCCTTTTCTTCCTTCTCTCCACCCTTTGAAAAGATTGGCCATTTCAGAAGTCCACTTATGCAGATCTATACCTGTGTTAATGCTCATATTCACTTTTCAGCCTCAGGAAGGGAAAGCTATGTTTTCTCAAGGTCTGGCTTACACTTGGGTTAGTAATAGCAGAAATAGTTTATTGCCTACTCTAACAAGAGCATGAGCAGTTAGAGCTACAAAATTGCATTTCACTCTGATATAAACCACATTTTGTGACCTGAGCTATTTTTGACAAAAAATTGAGTATATATAGTGTGTGTATATATATATATAAAGATATATATAACTAGCTTGTGTGAGCTGAGATTACTGACCATGACAGGAACTTAACTATACCAGAGGGAAAGAAATTCCAAGGACAGTAGCAGTTCATAAAAACATGGTGTGTAGGCTGTGTTGAAGAGGTTTCAAACCTAGTGGAGAAAGGTAATCAGGACCCTTTCAATATGCCAATAGGTATGACAGATGTATGAAGATATTTTTCCTCTTGTTAGCAAGTCAGCTCACTGGCAGGAATTAGAGGACGAGATGAGATTGGTAAAGACAGGTCATAGGCAGTTTAAATAATTATCAGGCTTTTCTAGTGCTTTACAGGTCACAATAAATTGCAGCAACTTCAGCTTCTGGGTATTTCAGTGTTACTGACTGATAGCCCATTTCTTCAATGAGATGCCCAGGACCTAGTTAACTGTTACCTGACATGAACGAAGTGTAGTTCACTGAGTTTTGTTGGAAGTTTCTTAAGAGTAGGGTAAATCTATTAAATCTCTTTTCTAAAAAGGCTGGCTATAGCTGAGGACTGTGTTTTGACATTACGTAGAGAAGCAACTTCAAAGTAGCAGGACACATATGATGAATGGACATGGTGATGAATTTAGGGTTCAGTCAAATCAAATGCTAAAGTTTCATTATCCCTTGGGATCCATACAGCTACTGTTTGGTTACTTAGCTACCACATGCCTTTCTTCATCAAGAACTGTGATTGCCCATATGGTGAGCAAATCCATGCAATGTAACTATGTCACTTCAGACAATTAATTTCAAAGCTGTCTATAGGTGGGAGAGACTATTTGCAATTATGCTTGGGGCTTACTGAAGTACTGTTGTAAGTCTTGGCTAGTCATGTAGAAGCCTCTCCATTTGTTTGCATAATTGGAGAAGTAGCCTTTCAGGGAGGTAACACAGCTGACAACAGGAAGCTTAGCATCATGAAAAAGAATGCAGAGAAAAAGGACTTTGTGGAATCATTGACACAGGATTAAAAATGCATAGTTCAGTTTAGATTATGCTACAAAGCATGCACTGCCAACAAGTTATCTGTGAAATAGTTGTGTTCCATCTACCATATTTTGTCAATAAACTGGCTTTCATAAAAGGCAACTGAAATGTAATAATGGATGTGAGGAATTTAAGAATAAGGTTCTTAAAAAAATTAATTTTGAGGGTCAAGGAAAAAAGCAAAAAGCAAAGGACTGATAATAGAAACTAAAAAATGTGAAATTCAAGTTAGAACTGTGCCCTCAGCTTTATGCTAGCAATTAGCTGTTCAGTAAAATGTGAATGGAGCACCCGCATAATCAATTGCAAGTGCAAAACGGGGCCTATAAAATAAACTGAATTGTTATGTTACTCTTTGATTATTGATTTGGTATTTGACTGAAAGTTCTTACTATACGAAGCACTGTCACTGACAGTGGAAAAATAGTTCACATGCCCTAGCTTTCTGTGGCATGCAAGCATGTACTGTGTATCGCAGTTAAAGTGAACAGAGAATGTAGTCTCCATTGGTGAGAGACAAGCCAGTACAAGCAGGAATCAGAAAGTTAAGAACACTGTGATATTTTAACACAGCGTGGTAATAATACATAGTGTATTTTCTTAATTTACAATTTGTTCCAATTGTTTTTCACTGTATGTGTGTCTTTTGTTGAAAATGGAGACAAAAGTTAAATTAAGGACAGATCTTTTCCTTTTTCATGCAAAACTGTGTGACCTGAGTACTCTGTTTCACTTCTTAAGCTCCGAATCTCACTGTTGGCTTGTCAAACCCTGTACTTATTAAAAAGCAGTGGTGTAGTTAATTTAGGGCAATAGGCCAAGACCCAGATTGATGTCTTCTTGTTTTGATGTGTGTATTCTTGTTTTTATATACAGTTTAATTTCCATCAGGATCTGTCTTCAGTTGTGGAGTAAAAGCACTATTAAGGTTATGGATCAGAAGCATTTTAGATTTTACAGACTTAAACGTTTCTGGGTAAAACTGCTGCCAACCATGGTAAAAAAAGACTTGATTTCTGTCTCCATGCTCTGTATATGAGGATCCTTATATTTTGCAAAATAATTTATAGGATTGGAAGAAGCAGAATTAAAAGTACTTGAGGACTGGGAAGGCACTACTACAAATTCTTCAATAGTCAGATGGGAATGGATGGTTTAGCGATATCTCCTCTCTTGCTCCCTTTGTCCTTCTTCCTCTTGAGATACAAATCACTGAGATGTGCTGTGTGTCAAATGCTGTAGGACAGAGTGTGCATCCTGTATGTTCATCATTCTTTCAGGCTTTTACTTTGATAACATATACAGAAAACTCTCCAGAATGAGATAGTTTGGAACAAAGTCAGATAGTTTGTGGAAGCATTACAGACTTCATCAGTTAGCTGTTCTGTGTTTGGTTTTGGTGTGGTTTTTTTTTTTTTTTTTTTTTTAAAGTAGCGACAGTGACATATTGCATGCTACATCTGAAAAAATTGATGGACTAGTTCCCTTCACAAGGCATGAAAAAGACTGAAGTACCAGCTGAGAAGGGACTTTGCTTGATTACCCATGTGGATCATGAAAATTGCAACAAATGACTAATATAGAAGTTAGGAATTACAATATGAGAGGATCTTGCTAATATTTTCCTTTAAAAAGCTGAGCAGTATTAACTCTGTTATTTTAAAAACAGAAGCTGTGCATTTTCAGTAATTTTTTAAAAGTTGTGTTTTATTAGCTTTGTGATTTCTCCTTTGTCTGTGTTGTGACTAGTAGCATCAGTGCCAAGATCTAGTCGTTACGTGCTAATAAAGCACGTAATATATATATATATATAATATATGAAATATATATATAATATAATATTCTCAGTTTAAATACCACCGATTCTTCATGAAAAAGGACTAAAAAATTAGCCCTATGCCAAACATTTTCATGACAAAAATAAAAAGCAGACCTTGCTTCTTACTCTTTTCCTCATTCTTCTATGATATCAAACTGTATCACACACCCTGTTGGTTAATTACAACGTGATGTTCTCACGCTTCAAGAATAACCTTTCATCTTTCTCTGTAACCAAGAGAATTTTTTGTGATGGAGTTTTGAAAAACTCCGCTCTCATTTCATCACAGAATATAATGCAGATTGGACCTTTGCTACTTTCCTCTGAGCTCCTAGATGAATGGAGCTGGTGGACAAACAATTACTTGGATTTTGCCAATTCTGACCCATTCTGTACCAGTGTTTTGCAGTCCAAGTCACAGCATGGCTGCTATGAAACTGTCATTTGCTCTAGAGACATGGTAACTGTTTTGGGAGTGAGTAAAATGTGAAAATCCTACCCATACCACTTCTTCCCTGGTTATGTTCACTAGACCAGGAAGCAGGTGGTCTATATTGTATTTAAAATTACATAGTTTTTGTTTTGTTTGAAAGCTTTGCTTTCATATTCCATCTTAAAACTGATCTGTACACATGTTAGCAAGATACAAACAAATTACAGAGGAAAAGAGTAAAATTGATTGGGCAGTGGTAGGTATGGTGCCAGTGAACTGTCCTTCACTGTGACACATGTCCTAGTGGTGTATTCCTCAATAACTGGATTACACTTAAAGCATCATGTAGGACATGTTAAAAAGTAGTTTATTTCACTAGCTGCAACAAAGACAGTAAATTTTCAGCAAAGTATTTAGTTTTAGGTGTAGATCAGAGTTCTGGTCAGTTCAGTAATTTACTGTGTGCTGCTAGTTCTCCAGGACTTTTAAAATTGAATTACAATTTTCAACCAAACAGCAACTGATAGTCATCTGGTAGTAAGAAAAAGATTGTGCAGCTTCTAAATTAGTGCCTATAAAATATATGCATTTATTATATCCTTCTAGTTAGCTAAATATAATTTTGAAACTATATACAACAATGAGATTTTAGCGCTTTTTTGAGAAGATTAATGTAAAAGTAGGTATGTAAAATAATATCTCAATGGTATTGAAAATTAAGAGGTTTTTTTTCTTTTTGGAATTTTAAAGACATTTAAAATTTGCTTTTAAAAAGAGTATGCTAAGTAGAAGTGAGCTATTTAAGATTTAACCTTATGGTAATTTATATTATGAGCTGTTTTAAATAAAGGAAGATGGGAAAATGCTAGTTCTAACACCAGCATTTAAAAAAAAAAACATCGTGACTTTACATAAGGAATCCTGTCCTTCTATTCTTATTGTGGGCTTATTTTAAACTTCTCAAAAAAATGTTTGACAGTTCCATTACCTCTCATGAACTGCTGTTTAATGTTTCCTCATCTGTAGAGTGATCCCAGTGATACAGAAGAAAATGTATATATTCAAGAACTGAGACAAAGTCTCCTAATTAATAAACTATTCATCTCAAATATGATATCATTTTTACTTTCCAATTGAACACATTTTAGAAATTACCTTGTTTCTGCTTCCTTTAATGTCTCTTGTATCCAAATATAAATACTTATAAGGTCTACAGTGTTTTCTTAAACTTTTACATATAAGTGAGTGAAAGGTGATTAATTTATGTTACATAAATATACAAAACTGACAGTGTAACTTTAAAAAAAATTAAGTCTTCAGTGAAACATGCATGTAATATAAGTGTACTGTCTTATATTAAACTGTCTACCTTCTATACACTAATAGCTTGTCTTTGGAATTACATAAGCAGAGAAGAGAGTAAAAGAGAAGTAAAAATACCCTTTGCAGTTAATTGCCTTTGGTGCACGTGTCTTAATGTGTCCATTTAAAGCATAAAATTTCACATGCAGTTAGTTTATGGATATTCCTTTGAACCAAGGCATACTTGTGCTTGAACAGCCCTAACACTTGAGGAATAAATTGCCTTCTTAAAATACCTAGTTTATTTTCCGATTGTGTTTAAGAAAAGCTATAACTTTTATTGCAAGAAAATAGTATATTTATGATCCACTTTTATATATTCTGTGTTATTGCTCAGGAGACACTTGATGCTTGGCCTTTTTAAAAAAAACAAACAAACAAAAAAAACCATTCAAATCTGAAGAGTAGAGTAAAGGTTGATAGCCTTTTTCCCATGCAGTTTTGCCTTACTGGACCGTGACTGCATGTTCATATTCCAGACTTTTTTCCTAAGGTAAATGAGAAGGCCTATAATTACCAAGTGCTTCAGTAAGGTTATTGTATAAAGCTTCAGAGGTGTCAATGTTGTCCCCCACTGTGGTTGTTTAGCCAGGTGTCCACCAAAGTCATAATATCACTCCCCCTCCTAGACTGGACAGGAAAGAGAAATGTAACTAGAGGTTTGTGAGTTGAGATAAGGATGAAGAGATCACTCAGCAATTACCATCACGGGCAAAACAGACAGCTTGGGGAGAAAAAGGTTTGATTTATTAAGTGAACAATCAGAACAGGCAGATGAGAAATAAAACTAAATCTTAAAACATCTCTCCCCCACTCCTCCCTCTTCACAGGACCCTCCTTCTTCCCACACAGCAGTGCAGGGGATGGGGGCTGTGGTAAGCTCATCACAGATGGACTTTGCTGCTGCTCCTTCTCAGGAGGAGGCCTCATCAGACTTCCCACTGCTACACTGTGGGTCTCTCCCATGACAGACAGTCCCTCATGAACTTTTCCAGCGTGGGTCCTTCCCATGGGCTACAGTTCCTCATGAACTGCTCTGGCATGGGGCCTCCCACAGGGGCAGCTCCTCACACCCTGCCCCAATGTCAGTCATCCACTGTGAGAGACAATCCTTCAGGTACCGACTGCTCCAGCCTGAGTCCCTCACAGGGTCAATAGTCCTGACAGCAAACCTGCTCTAGTGTGGGTTCCTCCGTACCCATGGGCTCCCAGGTCCTGCCAGGAACTTGCTCCAGGGTGAGCTTCCCATGGAGTCACAGCATCCTTCAGGCATCCACCTGCTTCGGCGTGGAGTCCTCCACGGGCTGTGAGTGGATCTCTGCTCCCCAGTGGCCTCCATGGGCTGTAGGGGAACAACTACCTCAACTTTGGTCCTCGCTACAGGTCACAGGGGAGTCTTTCTTTCAGGGCCTAAGCTCCTTCCTCCTCCGCCTTCTCCACTGACCTTTGGTGTCTGCGGAGATGTTTTCACATTCTTACTCTCTGTTGCTGCTGCAGTTTAGCAACTGCCCAACAACTGCTTCTCCTTCTCAAATACGTTAATCACCTGGGCGTTACCTCTATCACTAACTGGCCAGACCTGGGTCAGGTGCAGGGTCCATCTTAAAATTGACTGGCCCTAGCCTTATCAGCTACAGGGGAAGCTTCTGGCAACTCTTTGTTTAAAGAAGCCACCCCAGTAGCTCTCCCCACTACAAAAAACCTGGGCCAGGCAAAACCACTACACCAACACAGCTACATCTCTCAACAGATGTTCTGTGGAAGCATTTATCTGAGAAATAAGCAGTCCTTCAGTGAGACAAGTGCGGCCAGCATGAACAGCAGCTGAAGCAGGTTGTCGAGGAGTGGATTTGGACATTGCTATGCAAAGAGGAGCAACTTAAGCACAGAAGCACTGATGCCTGACCTCATTGAATCCAGATGTCTTGTTATCTCTAGTCTTAGAAATGAGATGTGATGGTGTGGGAAGTAGATCGATACCTACCTTTTAGGAATGAGTCTTACCTTAAAACTGCTAAAAAGCTGCACTGTGTCTGCAAACTTGGCTGACCTTTGAAATGATTGTGTCTGCAGACCTGGCTGGCCCTTGAGTAGGACCTCATGCTGGGTAGTTCTGCTGGGTGCAAGATCTGCTAGCAAATACTGCAGGGATTATCTCCTCGCATTACAAGGAATGGGTGATGAGATAGGTGTGACTGTAAGTGCGCAGAAAAGAGTAGGCTGAAGTAATTTCCTGGTAACTCTACTACTGGCAAAATTATAGGATTCAGTGATACAGGGAGAGAAAGTAAATGGATAGTAAAATTTTCCAACAAGAAGTAGGTGTTTCACAGTGATACCTAGAGCAGGTGAATTCTAAACTAATGGTACCATTGAAAGACAGTACGCCGGTTGCAGGATGTAATCTTGATCACTAGGTGGACTCTGAAAACACACTCTGCCTACATCACACAACTATGCCACCACATACATTGTCTTAGAGGCCCTTTTTTACTTGGAAGAAATTCTGTATTTGCTTGCTTTACTGCAGCAGGCTTTATCTATCTGCTATGCCAATTACACCTGTAAACAATTCAATTTAAGCTTGTAAACTACAAGGAAATATTTTAAGTAAAACTTATTTTCTTTGGTTTTAGAGGGGAGGGGGTTTCTGTTAGATCCCTTTAAGTTTCAGTAACGTTAATACTTGGAGATTTTTTTAATGACTCTTTCTGGCTTTTTTTCACTTGTTAATTTAAAAGTTTGTTTTCCCAGTCCTGTAACTGGACAAGTTGAACTAAGATAGTTAAAAAGATTACCACGGATAAATCAAATTGATGTAAAAATTTTTCTCCTTCCTGTTTCACCTGTGTTACCGTTGCAAAACCTAGCAAGGCTAACACTGGTGCTTCTCAGGAGATGCAGAATTTCATCATGACAGCTCATATAACTTCACATCTTTTTTTCACCTTTTTTTTTTTTTTTTGTTTAAAAAAACCAAAGGACAAGATTAATCTGAACTGAGTGAGAGTTCCATCAGATCTGCTACCATACCTCTATTAAAACGTTTATTTTCAAAGAACTAACAACACTAATATCCAACCTACATTCCATTTTCAGTTACCTCCTGAAGTACTGAATTATAACCTACCGTAAATGACATGTTGATGAACGGGAATGATAGTGTGAACAAATAGGCTATGGACAGATAGGAAGTATTTTTCAAGTCTGCTGATGTAGCTCACCCTTGCAACACAAAGCAAAACATGTTTAGACACTTGATATTCCCTTGACATGCATAATGGCCTCTTTAAGTTAGAGAAATGGTACTGCGCTTTCATCATTGCAATCCATGTTAAAATTTTTGATGTCACATGGATAGAGAAGCCTGAAGTCAGATTCTGACACCCTGAAATTCTCTTGTGAAAGGTAATGGTGAGCTTAGTAGTCCTGAAGAAGTAATTTTATCTATTCATGTACACCTGTCATCCTCTATGTATCTTTCAGAAGGCAATTGACCATAGTCTTGCTTCCTGGTTCGTTTATATCCTGCAAGCACACTTCTCAAAAGGCTTTGTTAAGTATGAAACATAGAAATCTTCCCACTTTAAGCAAAGCTGTTGAAAACTCACTTTAAAAGTCCTATATCTAAATCTGAAAAGTTTTAGTATTATTTCCAATCTATTCCACTGTAGATAGTTCCTAGTTTTGAGAAAACTGATTCTGAAGTGAAGACGAGAGTATAAACAGCTATGTGATAATGGATAGCATATGTGGCAATTACAACCAGATTCAGTAACTTACATGCTGGAATGCACTTCAGTATTAACTTCGCTGTTTTGATACTCAGAATTGGGTCTCTACCAGATTCACAGAGAAGGAAAAACTTTTCCTTACTGAAAACAAATAAGCCCTGAGGATTTGAACTTCTCTATGAATCAATGCGTTTTCTTGTCCCCACTCTTTTTCCCGAAGCAGTGCCTTTCACTTTAATATCTTGCCTTTCTAAAGTAATTTTCTTTTTATAGCACAAGGCAGTGGTCTTGAAAGACTACATTTTTCATTTATTTGTTGTCTAGAGTTATTCTGATTATATTCAGCTCTTTACAGAAAAGAGAGAATTTACCTGTTTCTTTTTGTTTCTCAACAGCAATCCACCTATTAAGGTTACTGCACTGTTTTGGTGATAGTCTTATGTGCAACAGTAAGGTAGATTGTTTTAAATTGTGCTGATACTGACTTTCTGTCTGAAATCTGTATTTAATTTTAAATTTCTTGAAAGTTTTAGCAGAATGTGTGAAATATGCTAGTGATTGGGGATATTAGCATATTTGAATCTTGATTTTATGTTTTTTTTTAGAGATAAAACTCTCCTTGTAATGCTCACAGTGTCCTAAGAGCACTGTGATTTCTCATTTGCCACATAGGTGTAGAGAATAGGCAAAGTTTCTTCTGGGGTTGTATATCAGTGTAGTGAATGAGGTGAATATCCTGTGGAGAAGCACACAGTCTGACTAAAGACTACATCTTAATGAGTTCTCATGAGGTCACAGGTCAAAAATACAATTCAAAATTTTGAGTGAACTGATTTCCATTGTCATGAAACTGTGGCCAGACACATTAGTGTTGGGCTTTAGCGTACAACCAGAGACTTTTCTAAGCTATGTACAGAGTGTGGTTCTTTGGTTTTGGCATCTGCCAATAAATTGATAGTATCTTTGACTAACAAAATTTTCCTTGTTCCATTACATGCAATGTCATGACATAGTTGAAGTTCTGCTGTGGTCCTCATATGTGCACACTATCTCTGTTTTTCATATGTCATTGATATAAAGTGGGGAAAGCTGTAGCAATCTGGTGTTGCATAGGAATCACTCTGCATAACTGGTAGATAAAGAACAGCCATTGGCTGATAACCTGTTCAGGTTTATTTGCAGCAGATGTTGATGAAGACAGGGGTTGTAATAACAGCCACAGCCTATTAAACTGTGGCCTTTCTTGTTTGCTAGCCAGGAGGGTACAGAATCAAAAAAAAAGCATTCAGGTACTTGAGAATCAGGCTTTTTGAGCATACCAGCAATAGGCTCTCTTCAATATTAAAGCCTACTTTGCATTTACTTCAACTTAGTAGCCATTTATAAGATGAACTGCTGTAATTTCTGAGATTGAGTTACATATCACATGATACTAATTTTGTTTTATCAACATCCCCATCATCCCCATTCTGGAACATATTTGTTAAGCTTTTTTTTTTTCTTTTTAAATAATTATATTTTTAATACCATTTTCATTCAAGTAACTGAAGTATTTAAACGTGGAACATTGTCTATATGCCTAGGATTATAGTTACAGCTATTCATCCTTTCACTCCT
Source organism: Urocolius indicus (assembly GCA_013401255.1). Classification (NCBI taxonomy): domain Eukaryota; kingdom Metazoa; phylum Chordata; class Aves; order Coliiformes; family Coliidae; genus Urocolius; species Urocolius indicus. Next base: position 98,911 of record WBNH01006335.1, on the reverse strand, counting down.
GCACCCCTTCCCCTCAATGTCAGTTCAAACTACATCTAGTAGGATTTTAAAGTGTTCAACTTCAGTGAGAACATTTTCAGGTCCAGAGTGTGACATTTGAGTGTTCAAAGCTAAGTAGCCAAAATAGAAATAGTAGGGTATTCTTCTAAGCTCTTGAGGAGTTTAATCTTTCATGGTCAGGACAACAGAATTGTAAAGATAATATGACAGAGCATAGCATCTTGGTTGAGCATCTTGGTGTTCAAAAATAGTAGTGACATACTAATAATAACAACAACAACAATAGTAATAATCTCAACGGTAATGCTGGTAAACTTGATATAGTCCTTGAGGTAAAAACTTTTGGTGCCATTTTCACTGTCAGTTGAACAAATTCAATGTTGAGTTCTTTTAAAATACTGGATTACCAAAAGCACTGTAGAATTCCTTGTATATTACAGTCACTAGCCACACATTTTTTAAACTGTTTTTGAAGAAAAAAAAATCATAGCTTTTGAGGTGAAGTACAATTTCAGGGTGGATATAAAAGCCTACTATGTAAGCTCATAATAAAGAAAAATATGTAGGTTGAGATAGTGATTTTCTTGTTTAAAATCCTGGGATCTGGATAGAAACGAGAGTCCCTTCTTATCTTTAAAAGGGATTTTCTGTGCAGCTTAGCTTTGTTCTGCCATTTATCCATTTGTAAAATCAGGTTGGTTGAAAAAGAGCCTGGCTTTCTGATCTGTATTATGTGTATGGACAGTGGAATGCACAACAGAATTCTGATTGTATGAAAAGGTCACTGTCTTGATGTAGTACATGAAAGTATGCAATAATATTTTTCACTGACTTCTAGCACTTTGTGGCTGAATCTCAATATGCTTTACAGATGAATTATCTTATGAGTATGACTGAAAATTCTTTGACTCTGTGTGTTTGACACCTGTAGTGTCCTTGTAGTAGTGATAGCAGCATTTTTGGTTAAGGGTAAAGTAAAAGCAAAATACATATGCACAAGTATATGTACATTTGTTTCTTGAGAGCAGATAATGTCTGGAGTTAGTCTTCAGTGTGTAGTTCACTTGCAAACTTCCAAGATGTGTTAGGAACCAGAAAAATTTCTGGAAGCTTCTGGAAGTTCTGTGGCCAGCCTCCCCTTTTCATCCTCCAAAACAGCCATCAGAGGAAACACTTTCCTAAAATTAGACATGGCTCACACAAACATGGGAGCAGACAACCACTCCAAAGATGTGGAAGGCCATTAGAAGCAATGTGTTGATCATTTATAGTTTGCTCTGTGTAAGGTTTTTAAAGAAAATCAGGGATACTTACAGGATTTAAAAGCTAAAGAAGAAAAGTGAGCTATATTCTTCTACATAGCTATACTGGGAGCCAAATTTGATCTTTTACTGACATTGATTACTTTAGGGTCCTTGGTTGCTCTGCTTGCAGTGTTGGTGTGTGCGAATGGTATATGACAATACTGACAGAGGTGAATAAGTCTTGTGAAATGAGAAGACTGAGTGCTTATGAAATAATTGAAACTCAAGCCATTAAGGATTTTTAATTCTACCCAAACATCATAGATACTTCGTTGTATGAGTAACATTAAGGAATATGATGTTTAAACTAGAAAATTGATGTTAAAATTACCTTTTCTTAAATCTTCATGCAGTTTTATGGCTGCTGCCTTGGATGTTATTATTTCCCTGTTACTGTGTTACAGTTAGATTTCAGTAGGAAACATACTCACACCAATTTGCACCTAATCAACAGGGATAGTACCAAAGGTATGTTAGCACATTTCTACCTGCACACATCAGAGTAACGTAAGTGCTAGCAAGACAGCCAGTGTGGCAGTTTTGCTGTCATTGGCAATATAGGCTGATCTGGCCTGTAACATCAATATAAGAAGTTTTACAGTAGAACTACTGGTTATAATTGAGTCTGGGAACAGAGATGGAATGGAATTTATATGTATCTTTGTCATCTTTTTTCGAAGTAAGATCAAGAAAGTGTAGGAACAGTTTTACATAGCATCCTCTCCATAAATAGCACATGCTGTTGTTTGTGGAAGTGTTCTCTTTGGACTCTTGGTGTAGGGAACATGTAGGGAACTATGCGTACTCAGATGTGATGCTGTAGTTCGGGATTTTGAGAGTATGAAAGTTAAATGCATAAAGCTAAAGACTGCAGTGTGGTCTTATGTGTCTATGTCTATGTCTATGTCTATGTTAGGAAGGATAATTGCAGTTGTAGGAGTCTTAGCTTTGGTGTATCTCTGACTCTTGAAAGCTTGGTAAAATAATATTGATGTTTGTTTCATATATTTTTATGTGGGGTAGATGGATTGCTGGTAGTCTCCATGCAGTCCTGCCAGGAAGAAAAATAAAATGAGGTAATTGTTTAAAAACTGCTATACTGACCTCAATGTCATTTTAGAGATGAAGGAAGAATCAATGGTTACATCATCTGCTATTGATGTTGCAGCATTATTGACAAGAATTATTGTTAAGAATTATTATTATAATTGGATTATAAAAAATATCTTAGAAAAATCTCTGAATGTATGTGAATTTTGAATTGGTTTTACTTTATGTGGATATGTTCCTTTAATGACCGCAAGGACAAGGTAGATGGAAACATTCAAAACTTTGAAATTTTTCATCTGCTTTTTTACATAAGAAAGACATAATACATCTGCTCTCTGGGTAGCAATATCTGATTAACTATGAAGTCATGATACTGAAAACATTAAAGAGATGATCTGTCTTCCTGAAAATACAGCAGTATTACCAGTTACCACTATCATTGTAAAAATTATCTTGGGATTTGGTGTTCTTTTCCTTTTATTTTTTTTAAGCTCCCTTGTGTGGAAATATTTGAATGTGAGATTTTCACCATCCACTTGGGAAAAAAAACAGTTTCTATTTGTTGTGATTGTGGATAAAATATTGAATACATGAATTCCAGTGATTGCAGTGACGGTGAGCAAATAAAAAAGAATCTCATAATAATTTTACCTCATCACTCCTGGACACCTGGAATGTAATTTTGGAAGATTTGGGGTGACTGTTACTGAGACAAAACTTTTCCTATGACAGTAGTCATAAGAAAGACAGGGTAATGTTGAAGGCTTTTGCATCAAAGGGAAATTGAGGTAGAATACCCAGAATACCAGAGTGGACATCTAGAGACTGTGTTTGAATCTTTCTGAAAACTTTATATCTATTCCGACTTGGTTAGGTAGACTAAAACTGTAAAGACTCTTAATCCAAGGAACAATGCTTTCTTAAGCTAGAAGCACAATTCCATGCAGCGTTATCTTTAGCTCTTTAAATTATAGCTCACCCTAGACAATTCCATCTCGTCAGATGGAATTGTCTTCCTCTTCTTTCTCTATCCATTCTGTAGCAATTGTGAGAGATAAAAACAGATTACTGTAATAGATTTCTAAAACATTTGGATAAAATACTATAGAAGTGTGTCATTCAGAGTTGCGCACAGTGTTATGAACTGTGATAAACAAAATGTTTTAGCTCTGGAGTACAGCCATGAGGTAATACTGATATAAAGCATGCTTGAGGATGCTCAGATGTTTCTGTCAACTGATAGTTTTCTTCCATATTGTAAGCATCATAGATTTCAGTGATGTGGTCCATCCAGGGGAGTCGTCCTTTAATCTTGTTTCAGCCAGGCTTGCAGGAAAGAACAGAACCTTTGCTTCTGAACTTCTTTTTCAGATGCTTATCACTGGGAAGATCTATATTTTCTGATTTTAGGTCGTCATTGTTGGAACTGTTTGTGAATATTTGAACAGTATATATGGTGCTGCCTGTTGTGTTGATTTTTTTAATCGTTTGACAAAATTTAGATTCATCAAAACTGAAACAACAGAAACATATTTCAAAGTTTTCAGAACAAATGTAGGTTGTTCTGTTTAAGAGCAGCCTTTCATTTTGAAAACTCAGTTACTTAAAAAAAATTAACAATATTAAAATAAAATATGAGAATAAAAAAAATTAGAGTTATACTAAGCAAAAGTGATATCCTCAATCTTACTTTTAAAATTATTCACTATGTTAAATGCTTTGGTAATAAATTATAGTATTAATTAGATTTATAAAATAATAATATTGTCTTGTAATTTCCAGTTCTCAATAGCTATGCCTCTGTTTATGAGTGTTAGATATTATTAGGACTCTGTCAGTTTAGAGAGCTACCTACTATTGAAACTTAAGCAGATATTTATAATTAAATTTAAACAATCTATTTTTATTTCACTTATTAATCTAAGTTTTTTGGAAGCATTTATCCAGAGTCAAAATATTTCCTTAACTCCTCACATTATTTTTCTGACTTGCTCAGAATCTTTTTCAAATTTTCAGATCTGTTTTGAAGTACAGATGCCAAAACTATGTTAAGTGACCTTAAGTGTATGATATTCCAACAAACATGTCTAAACTATGAAGACATGCTTGGTAGGGCAAGGTACTTCATCTTTCTTGAATCGAGAGCTGTCTGAATGAAAGAGCCCACAGGGTGGTGATCAATGGCACAANCTAGCAACAGGACAAGGGGTAATGGGATGAAGCTGGAACACAAAAAGTTCCATTTAAATATCAGAAAAAACTATTTCACTGTGAGAGTGAGGGAGCCCTGGCACAGGCTGCCCAGAGGGGTTGTGGAGTCTCCTTTCTTGGAGGTCTTCAAGACCCACCTGGACATTTTCCTATGCCACCTGATCTAGGTGAACCTGCTTCTGCAGGGCAGTTGGACTTGATGATCTCTAAAGGTCCCTTCCAACCCTACCAGTCTATGATTCTATGATTTGATATTTTAAAACTTTTAAAATAGAAAGTACTTTTAAAATGGAAAGTGTATGCATACAAACATCTTGGTTAGCAATTCACAGGTAATACTAATAGTGACAGAATTACATAATAGGAACTCTTAGCTAGAGTACTAAATCCCTGCTTAGGGATGTGAACAACTTATTAGATAAAATATATGTAAGTTGGGTAGCATTTAAAAAGATATCTTAGCTTTAGTGCTTGCAGACATTGGCTATTGTGGGATACAGTCTAGATACCAATAAAAGTTTAAGCTAATACTGGGACTGAGTATTTCTTTAATTTGAATGGTGCTAGTTACGTGCTTTAGATCACTGATGATGAACTGTAAGATACATACACAATGTAATTCAATTATAATTTAGGGTAACTACATTTGTTCAGCATTTGAAACAATGAGATGAGATTTTTGGCAAAGTTAATGGGCCAATGTCCATTCTATCTCACCATGCTTGTGGCTGTTGCTCTTCTGTTTCCTGTGCTTTATACTTTTAACTATACTATAAATATAAATAAATATGATGCTGATGAATTTTACACAGTTCCTAGAAAATATTGAGCCTAGTGAATTAATGGTGACATTCTCTGTGCCAGATTGTTAAAGAAACTGCTCAATAAAGTACTTAATTGTGAAGCTGATATATCTCCTAGTGTATCCTTTCCCATTGTTGCTTCCTGGAGAACATGATCATTCAGCTCTCATGAAAAGGTGGAATAGGGACCTGTGAAAATTTTCTGTTAAATGTGAGAAAAGATAGAATAAAATAATAAATTTATTTACCTTTTTAAGATAGAAGTACCAGTGGGATGGGGCCATTGATTAATTTCACAGATTTTGTGTTATCCTTTCAATTGTGCCATAAATTCTTTGCAAAATTGAAATTCTTCTGTGATCATGGATCTCTTTGCAGTTAAAGGTGGAAAGAAGTTGTTTCTAGTCCACTGTCCTGAAGTACTGCGCTTTCAATTCAGCTAACAGGACCTTTCTTTTCTTATGGTCTTTGTGAAATAAAAATGTATGTTAGAAGGTCTAAATGTTGCTTTAAAAAGGAAAAGGAAACAAACCAAGGAACATGTATAATAATAAAAAGGAATGTATCTGCTGTATGAACTCTGATCTTTAACTTGCTTTTCTGGGTGATATCTAACTGCAGCTTTGCTCTCCTGGCTCATCTCCGCACACACAGTACTTCTCTGCAGTGCGCTGAACTCCTTACCTTAGAAAACTAGAATTGTTCACAAAGTGCCTAGTACTGTAAAAACCTGGAATTTTTCATCAGGTGAAGAAATAAAAAAATCCTGGAGTAGATAATAAAAACAATCATGCTAAGGAAATAACTTGAACTGCATACTATGCTACCAATAGAATATATATCTTACTGCTGTCATTTCGATGACATATTGAGTGATACGGTCACTAAGACTATTTAAAGGAATGGAGAAATACCAGAATTGTGACAATTATGGGTTGATCTCTCAAAGGAGAACACTGGAGAAGCTTCCCTTGACCGTCAGTCTTACCTCCTCTTCAGAGAAAGGAAACTCATCATCATTTTTCCATCCACAATTGGAATGGCTGTTTTCCCACATTTTTGTCTCTATATCACTCCATTATGAGAAGTGCATTAATTATACAATCATGTATGTGGCTGACAGAGAAAGAGCTTGCATGATTTTATCTTTTACTTGTAAATATATATAGGATAGGGACTGGGTTGAAAAAAAAAAAAAAAAAGAAGTTTAAATCACATGCCTTTTAGAGCAGTGAGCAGAGCAACTAGATCTATTTTGATGGCATGTAGATTCCAGGACTGAATCCTTACATTGATTTGCAGTATAATCAGAATAGTTCTCTCTCTTCAGCTTAGCTAAAAATGAGGAATCAGTGAGCTGATATTATGGTATCTTCATGAAGAAATATTTTGAGCAAATGATCTCATATTCTTCAAGAAAAAAAAATAGTGTGTAAGGGTGTTGTTCTGATTTTGGCTATAATTTAAAATTGATAACTGAAGCCTTGTCCTTCTGTTTTCTCTAGCTCGTCCTAAATCCTGCCAAAGTGCTGTCTGGGACATACATCTGTGTGTTTTCTAGCTAGGCTATACATGTAAGTTAATTTTTTTTTTTTTTTTTTCCCAAAAGTGTATCAAAACCAGCTATTAAAACCTTCTAAATTTGAGTCAGGCCCAAACATATCTAGATGGAAATGCAGAAAACAACATATCTCTCCTTCATATGAATGGTAGCAATTAAATTTACCAGAAGTATATAGCACAAAGTGAGAGAATCTTGTTTTCAGAACTGCTGCTTGAACTATCTCTAGCACAGAGAAATCAGAGGAATTGAAGTCTCAGAGGACATATAATGCTTAGTGAACCTACAGAAGTATTTGTTGGCAAAGTATTTGTCTCATTATGGAAAACAGTATTCAGCATATGTGGCTGGATGATAAGTGTTCTTCTCCAAGTAAGTAAAAGGACAAGATGGCATGCTCATTCATCAGCTTCAGTTCTTTTCACAAGTAGTGAAATTTCTAGACATGAGGTCAGTCTTTTCATTAAAAATATGAAGACTACCTAAAATAAAAATGTAAAAGACAGATCTGAATTTGCATTCAATGCAAGGGGGAAAAAATCAACATTGATATGAAAAAGGTATTTTAAGTGATCTTAAATGAGAGCAAAGCAGTATGTGAAGTGATACATTAATCTCAAAAGAAGTCAACCACTGAATGGTTTTTCTTATATAGGTGTGGTCATTTTGGACCATATAGGCACAATGGGACTCAGCAGAGAGATTTGTTCATGCTTCAATATAATGTGACTTACATAAATGTATGGTTAACACACAATAGTAAAAAAAAAAAAAGTACAGCAGCATTTCATAGTCAGTAATTCACATGTGCTTTTTTTGCATGATTTCTTCTGCTTGTCATCTCCATACATCTTCTCTGACACTAAGTGTCTTAAAGAACTGAGATCTAAAACACCTGAAGAGTTTTTAAAACCTACAGTTTTAGGTTTGCTTTTTAAAATTGCTTATTTGCATTGATAGGTCAAATAATTTCAACTAATTAGTCCAAAAGTTCCATTCTTGCATGTAGAAATATACAATAATTTTAAAGAGCAAAAATAAGCAATTCTTAAGCTTGACTTCAACAACAAGAAAACAATTTATTGTATGTTGCTTAACTATTCATTTGAACATCTGCAAGTATATTCACCTTTCCAGTGAAGTTCTGCCTTTTCTGTCTAGAGACCTTGTTCACTACATAGGAAAAAAATGTCCTGAAAAAGCATTTGATTATTAATGAAAATGTATATTTTTAACACACTTAATAACAGTAAATTTAACTAAAATTTTTGCATAAATGAAAATGTTTAAGGCTATGGCTTAATACCACGTGATTTCCTAGGATAATGAGTTCAGCAAATGCTTGATGAGGAAATGAAGAGTTAGGTATACGAGCACATAACTTTAACTCTGTTTTCCTGGAACTGGCAGAAGCCACTGGAAATTATCTGTAAGTGCTCCTGTTGCATTCATTATGTACTTCATGTATCCTCGTACTGCAACTATATTTTTCCAAAGTGAGGAACACACTGTGGTGCAATTCATAGTCCCAGATTGGAAGTCACTTGTGCTTTCAGTTGACCAACAGTTGCAATATATTCTTGTAGGGAATGCCTCTACACCCTCATTCTGCCTGACCTCTCTACATGTACAGACAAATGTGTAGATTGTTCTCATTAAGTCCAAGGCTTCTGCTAGTGCCTATTGCTAATGCTTTCATGGTATATTCTCTTAGAACAGTGTATGGCATGTATATGTATCTTACATCAAGCATAAATATGAATGGCACAAATACAAGCTTGTGTCAATCCCATATTTCTTTTAATGTGTGTTTGTGTGCAGGCACCCACTTTTGCAGGTTTTGCTAAGGAACACCATTTGCACGAAGAATGTATGCTAGATTACGGCATATTCTGTTGATGGGTTTGGGTTGGAAGGCACATGGAATAACTAAAGAGAAAAGCTCCTGTGGTGATGATGTAAGGTTAACTGAAATACATGACTCTCCTCTTCCTCAGTTTTCAGAATGTTCGAAAGGTATACTCAGCTTAAAATATCTGGCTTACTTCTTAGTGCAACTGAAGTTACTGTTTCATTTCATAGACAGAGGTGTCTTAAAAAGAAGTACAAGAGATTTTCAGGGAGCTAGCTCAGTATCTTAATTCTGATTTTTTTTTTCAGATGAGTCAAAAAGCACAATCAGAAAGGGAACCTCTGGGAATGGTGGATGTCTTTGTTCATCACAGTGTCTTTTCTGACTTCTCCCTTCTTGTATCCCTGAGAGCTTTGTATTCCTGAGAGGTGTAATGCAGCACTGTGTGCCTTAGGTGTGTACTCACCCTAGTGCTTTTTACTGCTATGTTTAGACAGAGGGCTGATGGTATTCTCTCTGTATTCTCTCTGATGCTTGACGAGGGTATAAATTGCATATGGCCAAGTACACATAGAGAAAAAAAGTGGAGGAATTAAAAAAAAAGCTGAATTCCTTTTGTCTGTGCTTCTAATAATTATAAGGAATAAGGTGGTGTGAGTAAAAAGAAAGACAGCAGGAATAAGGCAAAGGTAAGAAATCCATTTGGAGGGGTAGAAACCGTTCAAAACTTGAGCTTCTGCATCTGTTTAACAGATTCAGAAGAAAATGCATGAGGAGAGTGGCACTTGGGATGGTGGTAAATTACTGCTGTAATTGTAAACATGTTCGTTGTCACTTCATGTTGGAGAATTTTAAGGGAGTATACCTTTCAGCAATTATGTGTGCATGAATTGGTCTGTAATGCTGGCACCTGCTTGTAGAGAAATATTGACTTTGTTACAGCTTTTGATTTTATTCTTCCTAATCGAGGTCAATCAAACTTATCAACCACTAAGAAAGGCAATGGCAACCTATTTGGGGTTGGTTTTATGGGTTTTTTTTTCATAGGGAGTTGGGGAGCTCTAGGTTGTATCTCTTTTCATTCCTGTGAGAGTCTGGTGAAGTTGGTGAAAGCATGTGGAGAACAGGAACAGAAAAATGTTGGTTACTATCTCTTCCAGTACAATAACTGGAGATGTAAGGGTGATATTTCTTAAAAATGTACGTAATTAAGCCATAGGAAGGTGCAGTTTCAGAGAGCTGAGATCATAGCTGAGGTGAAAACAGGCTTACACTTGCACTGTTACACTCTCTCTTAAGAATCTGCTTTGGCCATGGTGAAGTTGGGGCACTGATAGACAGCTTCATTTAAATAAATGCAAATTCTGTATCTGAAAAAGAAAAATATGAATTTCTATTGAGATTGAAAAAATAATAATTAAAAAACCCCCTGCAAGCAAACACTCCTTTCGCAATGGATAAATTTTTAAATTAGCAGAATCATAACCAGAAAAAAATTCCTATAGCATTACTGTTCTTGTCTGACTGTGCGTTCTATGAATATTCTAAAATTATTAGATTATGCACAACACCTGTTTTTGAAAACAGCCTAGAATCACTAAGGAGAAAACTAATTTAACTAAAAGATTTGTAGTTATCAAAGTTGACTATAAATTTTAAAAAACAAGGTGTATGGAGGTTTTAATCTGTACACAAACCAACTAAATGCAAACCAGGTTTAACTGTACATCTCTGGTATTTATAGTGTTTTATTTTTATAAATAAGTGAGGGAAGAATATTTTTATCCCATAATTTTTTTTTTGTAAAAAATTCCAACAGGAAAAATCATAGATGTAACTGCTGGTCTTAAGTTTCTAACAAATTACTCTGCCAGTCCCATGTGAGCTTTGTAATTGAAAAATCTCTGTTGTGCTAAAATTTAATGGGGCTGCCTGTGTTTTCGTCGTTTGGATTATTTGCTTGTCTTGGAATCAAAAGTTTTTTCATCTTCATGTGGCGTTTCTCTGCTTCTTTGTTTCATTTTTGGAGGATCACAATTTAAAATGTCTCTTTCAAATGGATTTTGTCCATGTCCTGCTCTTCTCTTAGTCCAAGTATGAAGTGAGCTTCACCCTTGCATTTCTGTATTGCTGTCAGATATAATTAAAGGTAGCAAGAAACCTGGCTGAAAGGATTTGACTTGCAACCTCTACACTATTTTAACCTGAAGGAAACAGTAGTTTAAAGGAAGTAATATAGATGTTAGCAAAGTTTATGCATTCTTGGCAAAAATAGAGGAAGGGGAAAGCAAGATATCTTGCTGCTCTACAGAATAATCTCAGCTGTCTGAATCTCTTGATATTCTAAATCTCTCCCCCATCCTGCCTGCACATTCCACCATGGAAATCTTCTTTAGTCACTAAATGTCTAGATTAGGAGTTTGTGCAGTGGCTGTGCAGCCCTGCTTGTAAATTATTGTCTGACATGTGAGTCCACTTACACTGCTGTTTCAGTGCTATTCATTTGCAGTTTTATTCACTGCTATTAAAAAAAAAAAAAAAAAAGATAGCATGTGTCTGCTGCTGTTTCTGGAACACATAAAGGACTGAGTAGAAACAATAATTTAATTGGATTGTGCAGGCTTCAAGACTCCCACATATGTTTAGAGAAAATACTTCTCCCTCCACCTCTTTATCTTGAACTGAATGATCCTAGTGTGGATGTTGAGCACTTTCAACTGTTGTGAAGGAAATTATTAAAAGCATAACTGTGAAAGATTAACGAGGAAGTAAAATGTAGGGGAACATACAAGCTGATACTTCAGATTTGCCTAACTGAGTAGCAGAGAGATGTACCACTGACATTTTACTGATCTCTCTGAAGACCTCTCCTTGCGGTTCAAAATAGTTGATATTAAAAGTTCATTAAATAGGAGCTGTTGTGCTGGCCCAAAAACTTTTTTTTGTGTGTGGCTTTGTATAATTATTCAAGAGCCTCTATAATCTTGCAAAATGTAAAAGAATGCCATTTCTGGTCACTATCTTTTCAGCTATTGAGTTTTAAAGCTAGTCTCAATGACCCTTAATTGCTAGCAAAGATTTTATATGCCTGTTTGTTGCCTTCAGTAACATTTGTGCAGTGATGTTACTAAAAATGCCATTATTTGTCCTCCAAGGGATAATCGGAAAATTGTTTTCTTTCAGCATATGAAAGAAGCAAGAGTCTATTTCCTCTTCACTTTTTCAAGGCTAATGGAAGTTAATAGCAGTAAATAAACATACGTGTGTTAGCTCAGGTGAGCTGACAATGTGATGCATCAACTACCCTTTAATGTAATATTTGACCAGAAAAGAGAAATATCACAATTCTTTGCTGTACTGTACTGAATTACAGGTCAGGTGTGTAATAGAGAATATTTTAACAGGAAACTTTTCAATGGCAGTATTACTGTAGAACTGTTGAGCCAAACCCTCAAAGACTACTTGTAATTTCCACTGCTTTAATACCCCTGGAGAGCCTAGCAGAATGTCATGTCAGTGTTAACTGACATATTCTTACCACTGGTTTACAATTAGTTTTTTGTTGTAGTTTACTCATAGAAAGAGGAAAATGTTTTTCTCTGAATACTCTGTGCTGCAACTGTCAGTGTCTTTTGACAGGTTATACTTGTCTGTATACTTGGCTAATTATTTTGCCTAGAATGCATGAGCTTTAACTCCAACCTAAAAAAATGGAGAAAGTTTTGATTTGTTTCATCTTTTATGCACCTAAAATGAAATGTTTTATTTTGAGAAATGCATATTAATATTTTTAACTAAAACTGGTTTAATATCTTTGAAAATCATTTAGACTTGTTGAGAAAAGATACTTTGGAATCCTCTCCAGCATGTGCCCTCGTTTAAAAGCTCTTTTGGTGAAAAGCTTGGCTGTCACATAACACAAGCTCCTCTTTTACTACACGCCTCTTGCTGTTAGGCAGATTGTTTGGCTGTTGTAAGCCTCTTTTGTCGAGTGGGTGTTCTGAGTACAAGCCAGGCTCTACTCTAATTTCCGTCCAGGTTCTGAAAGGCGAAACCAAGCTATTCACATACACTTCTGTTACAGTATCTCTTGGGTTTTGGCTTTTGTTTGTTTGGTGGGTTTTGCCGTATTTTTTTTAAAAATGTTTTTATTTTCGCTTTTTTTTTTCCTAAATAAAATGAGGTAGGTATTATGTACAAGCATCACGTTCATGGTCAGCATCTGGAAAAATACCCTTTTCGACTGTATGCTAGGCAAACCACAGAAAAAAATGAAACATAGCTATATTGATCTCCGTGTTCTTGGGACTGTGCAGCTGGATAAAAATCATTGCTTTCCTAAAAGAAAAGAGAAATGAGGAGAAAAGTGAACTGGCTGCCACATTATTTTCAAGAGGCAGATCCATGGATCCTCATTTAATAGCAGACAGATTAACTCATCACAAGCCAATCTGATTAGTCTCCATGGATTTACAAACCCTTTGTGAATTTGTTAGTCTTAAAAAATTCAAATGTGGTCTGATTTGTTTGGTGGTGCTGTTATGCTACCACATATTATATCATTTTTATTGAAAAAAGTCCCTCTTCTTGGGGAATAATTGTCGTGCAATTCTAAAAATCTAACCGAAATATTTACAGTATTGTTCTTCATCCATTACTAGTGAAGACTTGCTCATGAATGCTCTTATTCAGAATAAGAAAAACAGTTAAAACTCAGTGATTCCTAATCAGTACCAACACAGTAATATTTGTCATCTGGGGACAGTTATCATGTATAGACTACTTCCATCTGCCCTTTCGATATGTGCGTGGTCATTCCACTTTCCTTTGTTATTTCCTGTACTTTTAGCCCTTCTCTCTTGTGCAGTTAGGAGAAGCTCTAGGGAGACTAGCACTAAGGCCATTTGGCCTTTGGCTGGAATTAACTCTGTAAGGCATAAAGGTTACTACTAGTTAATGGGGGAATCTTATGGCTGTGCTGAGCTGGCTTTGACTTTCACACCTGGCTTCACAAGTGAATGATAAACAATTTCTGCAGCAAGCATTTGTGTTGCAGAAAAAAAAAATGAAATATTATTAAATGTATTTGGCATGGCTCAGTACTTTCATGGTGAAGAGAGGAATATCTCAAAACTGCTTCTCAACAGCTGGAAAAGCAACTACATGTAGAGCTGACTTTCCAGTTTAACCCCCAAATGGGAAGGTGCTGAATCATGCAGGCTTCATTCACACATCCATTTTCCATTTTTGAGCATGCTTTCTCTGCAAAGGAGACCAGGAGCTTTCTCAGTGTTATTTGAAGTATTATACTGCATTGTAGAAAATATACGTTTTAATTTATATGTATGTATGCCTTTGTCAAGAAACTCATTCAGCTCATACTGTTTTTCTGTGACAATCACTGTGGTAAACCAAGTGGGTTTTATCTAGTGCTTTTATTTCTGGACATCAGGATCACGTTTTACCCCCTGTGGCTTGTACATTTAAAAGAGAGCAGGTTGAAGGAAAAGTTTGTCTTATCTGCTACGTGCTCTAGCCAAGCTGGCCTTTGAAGATGGCATTCAAGCATGTATTTCCCTCCTCTCTGTTTCTTTAATCAATCTAGAGGAGGAGGCAGCCTTTTCAGTGCTAATTTTAATCTATGAAATGGGATCTTCAATAAAACTGGAGTCTGCTGTAGAGAAATATTTTCCTAGGATATTGTTGAAATGACACAGTTGAACAAGTTAATAGTTCCTTCATGTAAATTTAAATGGCAGGTAAATCTTTTGAGTACAAATTCTCTTGGAACAAATAAGGATGGGTTAATTTACTGTCACACAATTTTAGTGCTGTCTGTTCCATCAGAAAAGCAACAAGTCGAAGAGTCTGCTGCTGAAACACTCTTAAGGGCTGGTTACTTCCACCTTTTGTATTTTGAACATCAAGGCTGTAAATTTAACCCAGGTAGTGGAAACATCTCCTTGTATCCCTGTACTGACCTAGGAGATGAGCAATGAAATTCACACATCTGTGGATTCCTGTAATCCTATTACAGGTTAGAAAAAGTACTGCAAGGATGGCTGAAACTTCATTTGTAATAGCAGAAAAAAATAGTGTTTTGTCTTAATTTATTGTAGTTTCCTAGAATTTTTTCTACTCTTAGAATGGTAAGTGCATGTAAACCACACAAAATGGGTTTTTGAGTGTCTCACACAAATATGGAGGTAGCATAATTTTCTAGTTATTGCTCATGAAACATTTCCTGCTCTTGTGATTACTTCAGACCTTTCTGCTTTGAACCCTGTTTGGGACAGAAAGTTACCTCTGGGTGAGTAACAATTCTGTTGACACTCGTCAAGGCAGTTTGGCTCTGGACTCCTGTTTCTGTGGCCTTAGCTCACGTCCAATTTTACCTGAAGTGGTTGGTGTTTTTTAGTTTAGTTTTGTTTTTTTTAAAGGGCTTAGAAGTTACTTCTAAATCAACTCTCCTTTTCAATGTTTTTGTGGTGGTTGCCATTAAAAGGTTGTCTTTCACTCTCACTTAACATTTACAGTGTTTTAAATAGGATTACCCAGGTTTACAATAGGAAGTTAGTTCAGTTTTATATAGCAAATGCTCTAACACAACAACTGATGCAAACTGAATTGGATCTGCAGGAAAGGACTTTGGTTGTAAGTAAAAATATGCTTATGGCATAAAAAAAAAATTATGTGATAAAGTGATAATTGGGAATGGAATATATGTCTAGTGTACTCTGATATATTGGAACATGAGAATGGGGAAGGCAGCTTTTAATGAAGAATGTGCATTTTTATATAAACTACTGTTATTTAGTTTGTCTTCTCATGTGACAGGTCTGGAATGGAGTTGTCTAGGAGCCAATGTTATTGAGAAGAAAAGATAGTAGAATTTGTACATCTGCAAAATCATCTTAAAGGAAATTATAATAGAATCATAGAATCATAGAATGGTAGGGTTGGAAGGGACCTTTAGACTGCATCTAGTCCAACCTCCCTGCAGATGCAGGTCAACCTAGATCAAGTTGCATAGGAACATGTCCAGCCAGGACTTGAAGATTTCCAAGGAAGGAGACTTCACACCCTCCCTGGGCAGCCTGTGCCAGGGCTCCCTCACCATCACAGTGGAATAGTTTTTTTCTTGTCTTTAAATGGAACTTTTTGTGTTCCAGCTTCATCCCATTACCCCTTGTCCTGTTGCTAGAGACCATAGAAAAAAGGAATGTCTCAACCTCCTGACCTCAGTCTCCTCTTCTCTAGACTAAACAGCTCCAGTTCCTGTAGCCTTTCCTCATGGGAAAGATGCTCCAGTACCCTGATCATCTTGATGGTTCTGTGCTGGACTCTCTCCAGAAGTTCCCTGTCCCTCTTAAGGTGAGGAGCCCAGAACTGGACACAGGACTCCAGATGAGGCCTCACCAGGGCAGAGCAGAGGGGGAGAAGAACCTCCCTTGACCTGCTGGTCACACTCTTCTTAATGCATCCCAGGATGCCACTGGCCTTGGAGTAGGTTCAGGAGTGAGAAACTTCAGTCATAGACAAGTCTATAAATGACAAACACATATTTGAGGCAGAGTTCCTGAAGCCCCCTGGAAGAGTCGTACAGTCTTTCAGGTAGCAAAAAATGCCGCCCATACTAATGACATGTGTTTTTTAAAGTTAATTTCTCAGAGCTCCTTCTAGTATAAGCTATTTTTGCAAGAGCTTGCAGATGTTCAGTTTGGGCTTCCTCTAGAGAATTATTCACTTAGTTCTCTGAAACTAATGCAAGGGAAATTTAGATCATTTTCAATCATCCCAAGTTTGTATAAATATTCAGTAATAGAAAAGTGAAGAAAGAGATATGTCAGCTGCTGAACTAAAAAGTAGGGTTTTTTTCTAATCTGTAATCCTAGGAATGTATAGAAATATTTTTCATTATTATTTTTATTGGGTTTTTTTGGGGGGAAGGAGAATTCAATCTGTTGTGTAATCAATTAACTTGGCTATTAGCAGACCTTGTGGAATTCTTTTGGGAAGGCACTAGTGTATGAAGTAGTTGCTTATTAAAATATGTTGTCATGGCTTTTTTAAAAGAGTATGCTACAACTGCTAAGAACAGTGGGTTCAAAATCAGCTTTTGAAATTTTTTATTCATTGTAAAATAGCCTGAGGTGAAGAAAATATAGTGTCTCTGAAACCTTTTGGAGTTCTTTTTGTACAAATTGTTGGAATCAGTGACAGTATTGTAGAGATATGCTATGTTTTTACATTCTTCTAGGGGCATGCACTGTTGAAGTCAAGGTAGGGGTCATTGGAAGTATGACTTCACTGATTACAGTTGTTCTCATGATTTTGTTGCACACTATATATTGTATAAGCCAAAATGACAGTGATATTTGCTTATCACTTTCCTGTGGACTTTTGGATAAAATTAATGCTTGCTAAGATTTGAGCTTTAAGGAAATTAACTTTAAGCTGATGTATGCATAGAACTAAGTTCAAACAGCAAGTGTTTTACAGATGAAGTTTGTATATAGCTAAGGTGTTCTATACCTCCTATGAAATTGGTCTTCAGTGTGTTACTTTTGCAAGATTAGACTGTTGGCTATAATCACAGCTAAAAGGGCTCCTGCAACTATATACAAGCTTATTTGCGTTGAGCCTGGAAATGTTTGGGATAAATAGAGTGAGATAGAGGGAAGTAAATGTCTAAAGTTCAGAAAAATAATAGAACTGCAGCAGTAATTTTAATGTCCTGCCATTAGCTCTCTGTATCAGGAATAATTTTCTGTAATTTGTTTCAAATTGTTGTGTCATGAATAATCTAAAACATGAGTTTAAAGAAAGGCAATCAGGATATGAGAACTGTGTATGGTTGCATTTTGGGCAAAATATTGAAATCAGTAATATATTTTCTTTTTCTTAAAAAAAAAGAAGACATCCTCCTAGATGGAGGTGTGAAGCCAGTAACAGAAAAAGTTTACTTCTGGGTTTGAAACAAGAATTGGTAATGGAAATGAAGCATGTTGTGTCATTAGCTATAACTTTTCACAGGAGCCAGCAAAATAAAAATACTGTATATTATACATAACTGATGTCATATGTGACGTATAACTACTCACAACCACTCATTAGTCCTCAAATATTCAAAAGACCCTAGGAAAACAAAAGTAGTTGGACACTACATTTTAGGAGGTATTCTCTTGAATATACAGATACTGTTCCTTTCAGCATTTTAGCTGGAAACAAATATAAACAAAAGCGTAAACAAAAAATTCATTTTTTTTTAATATTGGAGCTGAAAGAAATGTATGATAGGTAAGGAAAAAAAATACAAAAACCGTTTTAAAAAACCTTTAAAGTATTTCTTATTTTTGCTATCTAGATAACAATCACTGACATACTAGATAACTTCATTTGTATCAAAATTATGACTTAGTAAGAAAAAGGTAAAGACATGAAGACAACTTCAATAAATAAAGAATCTATGCTTAAAAGAATATTAGTTGGACAGTCCTTTAGACTCAGTAATTTTTTCTACAGCCTTTACTATATAGTCCTATGCCCTTACTATCTGGCCTGGCTGGTGGGAACATTCTCCAGTCTGTCAGTCAGTGAGCCAAAACCTAAAAATATAAGAAATCTCCCAGCTATTTTTGTTCTCCCAGATTGTGCATAATTCCTTTCAGGTCATTCCTCAAATATATATCAATAACATCCTTCATGTGCTTATAATCAGTCTGTGATCATGGTTTGCAACAAGCATACAGTGTATTGTTTCAAGTTGAGAATATTCTGTTCTATAGAATAGTCTGTCATGTGGAGCCTGTGTAACCTCTCTGCATCCTAGTTGTCATCTTGGTCACTTCTAGGACACCAAATGTAAAGGTTAAACCTACTAGCTGAATGGTGTGGCAAGACAATAAATGCTGTTAGCTTAGCAGAGGGTCTTCTGTACTGGGCTGCATGAGGCTCATTCCACATGGTTTGTCTTCCAACTAAATTTCACAACTACAACTACTTTTCAGCTACAATCTCAGCCATATTTGTGGTGCATACTCAGGGCAGGAATGATGAAAAATTGTCATTATGTGATGCCTGAACTTCAGTGTGGGAATGAACTAGCCAAAGCATTTAGTATGAATAGTGTTCACTAGAATAAAGCTTTTCGTGCTAATCCTTTGCTATAGAGTATATAATTGAAAAGAAAGAAAGAAAGAAAGAAAGAAAGAAAGAAAGAAAGAAAGAAAGAAAGAAAGAAAGAAAGAAAGAAAGAAAGAAAGAAAGAAAGAAAGAAAAAAAAGAACTAGCAAGGTGTCATGCCAGTGCAGAGGCATGCAGTTTCAAATTTGTTTAGCAGGGCTACACCAAAATGCCTCTTTTAATTGATGGGGAGACAAAAGCTAGAACAGTTAGTCAATCACTAAAGACCTTGACAGTTGATCAGAAGAACACTGGTTTTGGTTGGCAACTAGTTATGATTTTACCTGTTTCCATAAAGTACTTGGAATACCTGGGAAAAAAAGGTTCTTTTCAATAGAACTAGATTAATTAAAATATGGTTTAACTCTGGAAAAAGAAAAAAGTGATAAAAACAGTAAAAGAAGGCATAAACGATAAAGTGAGTTAACTCATTGCCAGAGAGCACTGCCAAATGCTTGTGATTGTTCTCCCTACCTTTTTATTAATCTTGCTGGAAATTTGAAAGTAGAAACATAGCATTTTTTTCGACTTGGCTACTAGTTGCTTAGTTACAGATTTAAAGCCTATTGAAGTTCTTAAAGAAGTTCCCAGTGTCTACTGTGAGACTTTGGTACGAGCCTTATTTCTCAATTTCATTTGGTCAAAAGCTCTTTAAATGCCTTTTGAGTCCTGTAAAAACGAAGTCTCGATCTGTCAGTGAGTTCTATGCATATTCAAGATTTAGTTTTTTGTTTGTCAGCATTCATAGGGGTTCCTGTCAGCAGTAGCAGAATTTCTGAACTTGCTTACATGACTGAAAATATATTTACACAAGCAGCTGATATGCAAAATGAAGGTGTCTGAAGTAATTAAGATTATGAATTGTTAGGCTGGATCACTGTGCTACCCTGGTTACCAGACCAGCTTGAGTGTAAAAATAGCAGAGGAGTTGCCCTAAGGGTAATAGATCACAGGTCTGAATTTCCTAAGTCATGTAAGCAGTTAAAAAACTTTTTCTTGCTCTTCAACTTGGAATCTAGGAGGTAGAACCTATTAAAAGAGTAATTTAGATTTTGCACCTTTTCAGTTTCTCTGTCGGTTTTTGACATTTCTGATTAATTTGCCTTATGTTAAAATAAGTGTCCTTCAAATAGAAAGAAAAAATATTTTGGGGAGCAGACAACCTTTTCAGTCTGTCCTCTCCCTTTTAATATATTTTTTAGGTAGATGGTTTCATCTTTTTTCCCCTTGAACAGCACATCAACCCTTTTTATTAATGCCACCAGACCACAAATGAATATTGCACTAAACTTTTCTTATGGCTAGGCATTTTTTGATCTTCCATTTGCAAAATAGTTGTTGCTCTTTGACCTGAAGGATGAAATTCCATGCTAGTAGGTAATTTTTTAATAATCTTAAAATATTAAAAAAAATTATAACAAATTTAACTATAACTTAAAACTGTGATAATATATTATTTACTTACTAGAGGCCAAGTTATATTTTCATTAGGAGCAGGATGAACCTAAATGACATTATGGAATCCCTTAAAATACATCTGAGTGATGAAGTCAAATCTGATTTTGGTCTCATATGTATCAACACCAGTTGGGGGGCGAGTTGACTTTGGCCAGGTGCTAGGTGCACACCAAGATGCTCTATGATCTCTCTCTATTAACAGAATGGGCATAGAAAATATGACAAGAAACTCATGGGTTGAGATAAGGACATGGAAATTACTTACCAACTCTTATCACAGGCAAAGCAGACTCTACTTGGGGAAATTTATTTTTCCCCAATTAACTGTAACAGAGTAGGTTAGAGAGAAATAAGAAACAACCTAAGAACACCATACCCCCACCCATCTGTCCTTAGCAGGCTCAACTTTGCTCCTGACTTTTCTACATCCTGTACCTGAGTGGTGCAGGGGGATAGGGAAGGGGAAGTAGGGTAAATTCATAATGCTTTTTCTCTGCCAGTCTTTCCTCATTATGCTCTTCCCCTTTTGCACTGCGGAGTCCCTCCCATGGGATACAGTCCTTTGCTATCTTTTACAGTGTGGGTCCTTCCCACATGGTGCAGTGTTTCAGGAATGGACTAGTCCAGTGTGGCTTCTCCTTGTGTCACAGATCCTCTCAGAAAATATGCTCCCATGTGGTTTCTTCTCCAAAAAACTTTGCACAGAGGTGTGACTTTCTTGGAATCATGGCTGCCTAAAATGCAGTCTGATAATTGGACATTAACTTTTCAGAAGAAGAGGACATGACATATTTGAGTTTTGTGACCTCATTTCCCCACTTTCTTCAGAACGATTGGTCTATGTTAATGTCCTGTGAAACTCTCTAAAAGTTGAAGGATGACTTGTTGAAGAATTAATTTGTCCCATGAATAAAAATTAATTACCTTGCTATCTAGGAGTGACTTATGTGGACTTCTCATGCAACAAAAGATGTTTTGAGTATACTATCCACAGCCTTTCCTGACAGTTATGTCATCCAATCATTACTGTGTAAGTAAAATTGCTAGATTTTCCTTACTGATTCTGTTCCTTTATCTTCTGGGTTGACAATGGTCATGTTTTGGAAAATGCTTTTTACAAGTAATGTAAAAAGCTTTTCTTGGATGCAGCTAAGGTAGAGATTTTGCCAGGGAAAATGCTTAGTCATGCAGTGTTTGACAGGAAGTCTAAGGGGATAGCATATGTAAAGGCATTCCAGTACAAGTTTTACGAGAAAAAAACCCACGTTCCAAGTTCAAGTGAGTCTAGAAACTTAGTTGTTGGAACTTGAGGTAATAGACCTGCTCTGCTAGAGGTTATGGACAATCGTCCATAAACATCTTGAACAGATGATCAGATCACTGCACCAATAAATTCAATTAAGTTTGACAACTGAGTCGGTGATTTAAAGCTCCAGGACATAGCAAGCTCTGCTTTCAACAAATTTGTTTTCAACAGACAGTGTTCAGGCTTTTCCTTCATTCCGGACAGCAAATTTGCTCACCAACCCTGTGGATTTCAAAGGGAGCTGATTGCTGTCCTGGAGCTGTTCAAGGTGCTAACCCTTGCTGCCTTCTCCCTCTGATTTGGCCTGCTCATGTTAGTCCAACAGATTTAAGGACTGATTACTAACAGGGAAGAGATGTAGGAAAGATATAGAGAAAGAGGATTTCAAAACACAATTCAAAAAAAAAAAAACCCAAACCAAACAACACCCCAAATCACAAAAACCAGCAATTGCATGGAAACTCAGACATACAGATCTTTTTCTACAACAGAGGAACGGTGCACTGTTTATTGTGTGTGATTTTGCTGTGCTCTTAGCTTCCAAAATAGTAGTGGGAGAGGAAATGTGAAGCTTTCGCTTGTATAGTGTTGCTTGTGGGGGCAAACGTGGAAAGGAAATAAAAACATCAGCTTGCTGTGAAGAAGGAAAGGTGGATGATTACTATCCTAGAGAGAGTCTGCATTCAGCTGGTGTGCTTTGCCTTGAGACCCCACAAGGGAAATGAAAGTTCATGCTGTGAGAAGATGTGAGACAAATGATGGTAAAAGGTGATGAGCTGAGGAGGTCACCTTCTGTCTGAATTGGGTGAGTCATAGCAAAAGATGTTGAAAAAAGTGGAGTAGGGGCCATACCTGCTATAAATCAAAGACCAGTCTGTTCAGAATTGCAGTAAGAGCAAGCATACAGCACTGACATGTGGTGATAATCAGTGGACTGGTAACTTTGATAAAGGCACATGACATACATTGTGGAGAAAGTAGCAGTGGTTTAAAAATCTTCCCCGATAGTAAGTAACTTTCTTTAAAGCTCTGCATCCAGTGCCTCCAGAAAATGTGCTTTTTCTTCAGGTACCTAACATATCTTCCATTTTTTTTAGGGGTTCCAGGAGTAGAAAAAGAGTATCAAGTTCCTCTGTTTGCCAGCAAGGCACAGATGTCAATTCAGGAAAAAAAAACACCTAGTAATTTTTTAAATATCTCATTATACTACACATGTATAATTCCAGATAAAAGTTGCATAGTTGGTGCAGTTTACTTACATTGCCTTCATTTTATTGATTTTATTTTTTTTACCTTGATGTCTTCATTATGTGTGTCTCATTTAGATAAAGTCAAATGGAATTTCCTCTGTAAATCGCTCTTTTCTATCTGCTACTTCAGATTTTGGTTTTGTAGTTGATTATTTTCCAGCAGACATAAATTTGATGGGAATATTTGCATTTGTAGAAACAGAGTATAGCAATAGTCCTGATTTCATTCTAAATTGTAAACTACTGAAAAGTCTAATTTAAAAAGTCTATGTCTGTTTTTTTGTCAAAGATTTCTACTGAAATATTTAATTGGGCAACCCTACCCTTGCAATACTCACAGTAGCACATGCATGCAATGAAATAGAGTGGATAGGATCTTGTCTTTGTTGGCTGCAAATCATCTGAACATGCTGGTGGCTCTTTGTGGATGTCAGAAGCACAACATAAAATCATAACCTGTAAAACAACTACTTCTATTTTTAAAATATATAGATCCTCTTTCTGAATTGTAAATGCTATGGTGTGTAACTCCTAATACAGTCAATTTGTTAAAAAAAAATGCTGAAGTGTGAACAACCAGGGCTAACTCTAAACTAAGACACTAGAACTAGCAAATCCTAATTGTTTGTTTCTGTAGAGCGTTAATCTGCTATTAGGGTATGTCATGGTTTGACATGACAGCTATTTCTGGTAAGGAGGAAGGGGCTGTAAAGATGGCTCCTGTAAGAAGCTCAAAACTCCCTAGCTCTGAGCGAGTCCCACTTCTGGGGCTGAGCCAGTTAGATGCTTCCACGATCATTTTTTAAGAAGAAGCCAGAAGAGGAGGCTTCTTCCTTCTTTTTCTTCCTTGTTCTTTACTCTTCTGCCCTTTCTTCTTCTTCTGGCTGATGGTGGTGCAAGAAGTAGGAACAGTGAGAGAAACAACCATGCAGACTCCAAGGTCAGTGATGAAAGAGAGGAGGAGGTGTGCTGGAGCTGAGACTCCTTGCATTCTATGGAGAGAACTGATGCAGCAGTATTTTGTTTGCATTTCTTTAAAGACCCTGCATCAGCTGTAGAGACTCATTTTAGTAATAACCCCATATCAGAGGCGAGATTTATTCTGCTAAGAATCCTGAGCCAGAGGCAATGACTCACTTCATTAAAGGCTCCATGCCAGGGTCAGTTACTATGGCCAGAGGAGGCCGTGTCCCATGGGAGGGACCCAGTCACTTCACTGCAGACCCTGAGCCAGGGGTAGTGATTTTCTTCATTAAAACAGGCCAGAAGAGGCCGTGTCCCGAGAGAGGGACTCTGTATCACTATTGCCAGAGCAGTCTGTGTCCCAAGGGAGGGACCCTGTATTGGCAGAAACTGCCACCTTGGCAAAGACCTCACACCAGAGATATTCACTAAGGACTATGAGGGACCCCATATCGGCAGAAGCCGCAACTGCTAGGAAAAACCTACACCAGAGAAGTTGGTTAAGGACTGTGTCCTGGGAGAGAGACACCATATCGGAGCAGGGGAAGAATGCCAGGAGTCATCCTCCCCTGAGAAGACAGAAGCGGCAGAGCCCATCTATGAGAGACTGACCACATTCCCCATTCCCTGCCCCTCTGAGCCATTGAGTGGGGAGGAGACAGAGATATGGGCAGCAGTGAGCTGGGCCCGGGAAGAAAGGAGGGATGGGGGAGGGAGATCTTAAAGTGCTGGTTGTAATTTTCTCATCATTCTACTCCCTTTTGCTTTTATTCCATTCTGTTTCTTGTAGTATAAACTTTCCTACTTTCCTCTCTAAGTCGAGTAGGGGAGTCTCTTTTGCCTGGAACCATAATTGTCAGCAAGCCTTCCCTGCCCTTATCTTAATCCACAACAACCTTGCTTATGTTTTTATTCTCATTTTGCCAGGGCCTCTGCCACCCTAACGAGGGTGGGAGTGAAAGGAGGCACCGAGGGAGAGACTGTTGTGGTGCTGCTGTGCTAGCTGGGCCAAACCATGACAGTGTGTTAGCTATCCTTTCTTCTGCTTTTCAGAAATGCAGTGTGTTTGCAAAATTTGTGTTGAGTAGATTGTTTTATTTACAGCAGCACAGCTGTTCTGATACAATTGAAGGAGGTCATGTGAGATTTTAAACTGGCCTTAGATACACCAAGACTGAGACAGGCTGAAACATGATTCCCTCCCTGCTCCCAGCTATGCATTAGGTGACTTATGCTTCTAATTAGATTGACTTCCTGGGTTGTTTTCTTCTGATTCATGAGGCCCCAGGCAATTGTCCTGCTGGTTCACCCATAAAACTCACTCAGAATCTTATTTGTGACATGTGTTACATCACATAACCTGACCTGCTACTTTCACCAAGTGATCCATACACTCACATCATGGCATCCGATGAAGTTTAGTCTCACATTCAGTTTATCTGCTGAATTTACAAATCTCAGTCATAGCCCTCTTCAGCCTTTTCATCAACTATTTAGCCTTTTAAATCTCTGCTTGTAAGGCAGCTAATCCACCTCCTGGAACATTTTAGATGCTTCTCTTTTCATGTTTTTTTATTCTCCCAGCTTCCCTTTGAGATGCAAAGACTGGCATGACGTACAGGACTCAGGATGTGGGTGCATCAATGTTTGTTATAGGAACAAAGAAATGACCTTGTCCTTAGTGATCTTGCTAATGAAGCTCAACTTTTTCTTGGCTTCTCAGATGTGCTTGTACTCTGAAGTGATGTTTTCTGAGAACTGCCAAGACCGACACTAAAGTCTTGTTCCTGAAAATGCCAGTTCTGTGTTGCTTTTCCTCTGCATGACTTTGCACTGATACTAATCTACCACATCCCTGCAGCCCTTCTACATACAGTTCCTTACTGTGGGCACAGCATTTGGCTACCAACATAAAAAGCTCAATATCACATGCAAGATTGGAGGTTTGGCAGTTGCCTCTGCTTTCCAGGTCATTGAAATGGAGGTGATACAAAGCTGTTGCCAGTACTAGCTTATGATGGAAGGACTCTGCTCTTGGCATTTTTCTATCCTGAAAGCAACACCTAAGCACTAGCTTTTGTTTCCTCTGCTTTGATTGTCTCCCTGTCACTAAAAGGACCTCTACTCTAGACTCCTGCAGTAATGCAATTTCTTTATAACAGTTTATGTGGAGTGTTGTCACCTACCATTTGAAAATCCAGGTCAGGTTTTATCCACATGGTTATTGTTATCCTTCTGGAATTCCAACAGGTTAATGAAGAAGGCACACTGATACCTCCCCAAAACTGTCCATCTGTGTGTGTATTAGCAAATCTTTTCTGTTCCCTTTTTTAACCCCCTTGCTTTCATAAAGACAGATTGCCATCTTGCCATGGATGGGACCAGTCAGGATCACTAGTCCATCTTTTGAAGGATTTGCTCTGGTGCCCTTTTTGTAGATGTTGAGTTATAATGGCAACCTGCCAGTCCACTGGCACAGTGGCTGTTTGTAACGGTAGGTTACCTACCTTGGCCAGCAGTTGTGTAATTTCAGATATAAGTGCTGGAGGAACTCTCCAAATTCATCTTAAAGAAGTAGGAAAACTGTCTTTCTCTTCTCAATTTCAATGTAAAACCACTTAATCCTTTTGGTAGTGTAGTGATTTGTAGCAGTGAAGTGAAAGAGCCATTGTATCTCACACCTTGATGGATTGTTTTGTTTAGTCAAGTATTTGATCTGTTTGACTTACACCAAAGTTCCCCAAATCTCAAAAAATCCCCTTCAAATCATGTTTTTAACTTTTGGTATGAGTGCATGTATGTACTCAGTTTGCAAAGAGCTTCTTAAAAATGGTTGTAAGTAAAAACATTTAGAAATAAAATATTATATCTAAGAGCTTTGCACTTATTTTTAGTAACTTTTTTTCATGTAGCACTCAGTAGACTGTTGCAATTCATAGTGTATCTGAAGATTTTGGATACTTTACAGACATCAAATTGGCACGTGAAATTCACAAGTGAGATAAGTATTTCTTTTTTTGAATGGAGTGTGTAGGAAATCTCTGGCAGCACTTGCGTATCTTGACAGTCATCTACATGCTTTATTGTTAAAGATTTCTTCCCTGTATAAACAATGATTTTATGAATTTATTGCATTTGTCTAGAAAAAAAAAACACCGTCTCAAAAAGAATCATGCAAGAGATTCAAGGAATTAGATTCACAAATCTTCAATTTCACTTTTAAGATAAAACCTTCTGAGTTTCATGAAAGTTTAAGTCCTCCTTGAAGAACATGGCTATAACAAGATACTGTAGGTGCTTTCCTTTTGCACATCTCTAGAGGGATCTTTTAACTAGCAGACAATATTTTTTATCTATGCAGCTGTCCTGAGTGACATTGCATGGGAGTCTGGAAACCTTTACAGATCTAGAAATAGTATAAGTCTCTGGAAATTTTGGATGTGAGAGGATGAGAGGGGAACTTGATGACTGTGAGAAAATCGTCTCCCTATTAAGAGACTTCAAGGTTTGTGGTAGGTCTTCCAATGCTTTTCTTCCTCTATTTCATGACCTTCCTTGCTCCCATGCAGACATGCATGATCTGCCCTGTACACGTCTACTTGTTTTCTGTTTGGGAAGCAGCCTCTTTGGGTGTCAAGTAACTGACTGAGGCTACTGCCTTCACAAAGCTCTTCAGCTTTAAATTCACAGATTTTTGCACACTATAGGAGACTTGGTGAGACTAAAAATGGATACTTAGTAAGCCTGACAGGTAACTGAAATATCTGAGTTAAAATGACCACAAAAGTTTTAAAAGGTTATGCAGAGTTTGAAAGAACATTATGAAGAAATAGAAGGAGCCCTCTCCCTAGTATGTGAGATAACTTTTATTCTCACTATTGCTGTGAGAAAAATGTCATCTCTCTTGAGGGTTCTCTTACGCTCTTTCTGATGCTTTGCTAAAGGAATACGAGTTTTCAACATTTTACTTTGAACTAACATGTGAATTTCTATTTCTGTCTGACCTTGCAGCTGCTTAGGTACTCACATGCTGCAAATTCATGCTCTACGTTGATCTTTGTAGTTATTAGCTCATCTGCTACAGCTTCCTCACTGGAGCTTATGCTGCCTCCCACTAGGATAGTGTAAGTCAGGATATTTTGGGCCACCAACAGAATACAGAGTTGCCAAAATAAATGTTTTCCAGCAAGATTTCACACTCATGCCTAATGAAATAGACATTTTTCTAACGCTTGCTTTAGAGCTTTGATTTTCTTCAAGAGTTGTAATGAAAATATTTCATGACCTGTTGACATATTCATATGGTGATTTTCAAAAGAGAGATTTTGTTTACAAAATGGTCTTGGCAACAAGCTGGAATATCTGGGAAGTTGAACAAGACTGTTGACAGGCAAAATTAGGGCTGAATCATAACTGACATTAACTTTGCAGCCAAGTGATTTTTAAAACTGACCAATAGGATTTTCTCTGATATTTCTGAGACGAGAAAAGTGAGATGGGTAACCAGTGCATACTTGCAGTGGTGATTGTGGTTGTGGAGGAAGTTACAAGAATGGCAGCTTTTCACAGAGTAATAGAATCATTACACTGGAAAAGATCTTTAAGGTCATTGAGTCTAACCACTAACCTCACACTGCCAAGCCCATCACTAAACTAAACCATATCCCTCAGCACCTCATCTATGCATCTTTTAAATATGTCCAGAGATGGTGTCTCCATCACCTCCCTGGGCAGCCCATTCCAATGCTTAACAACCCTCTCGGTGAAAAAGTTCTTCCTGATGTTTAATCTAAACCTTCCCTGGTGCATCTTGAGCCCACTTCCTCTTGTCCTATCATTCATTACTGGGGAGAAGAGATCAACTCCCCACCTCACTACAGCTCCAAGTAGGTGTAGAGAGTGATCATAGCCTTCTCCAGACTAAAAAAAAACCCAGCTCTCTCAGCCGCTCCTCATAAAACTTGTTCTACAGACCCTTCAAGTGCTTCATTGCCTGTCTCTGGACACACTCTAGCACTTCAGTATCCAATGTGCGTAGACCTGCTTGAGAGCAGGAAGGCTCTTCAGAAGAACCTGGACAGGCTGGAGTGATGGGCCAAAGCCAATTGCATGAGGTTTAACAAGGCCCAGTGCCAGGTCCTACACTTCGGCCACAACAACCCCATGCAATGCTACAGGCTTGGGGCAGAGTGGCTGGAAAAGCTGACTAGAGAAAAAAGGATCTGGGGCTATTAATTGACAGTCGGTTGAACATGAGCCAGCAGTATGCCCATGTGGCCAAGAAGACCAATGGCACCCTGCCTTGTATCAGAAATAATGTGACCAGCAGGGCTGGGGAAGTGATTATCCCCTTGTATTTGGCACTGGTGGGGTCACACCTCTAGTACTGTGTTCAGTTTTGAGCCCTTCATTGCCAGAAGGACACTGAGGTGCTGGAGCATGTCCATAGACAGGCAATGAAGCTGGTGAAGGGTCTGAAGTACAAGTCTGATGAGCAGTGGCTGAGGGACTTGAGTGTTGTTTAGCCTGGAGAAAAGGAGACTGAGGAGAGACATGATCACTCTCTACAACTACCTGAAAGTAGACTGTAGTGAGGTGGGAGTCACTCTCTTTTTCACAAGTAACGAATGATAGGACAAGAGAAAATGGCCTGAGATTGCATCAAGGGAAGTTTATATTGGAGATTAGGGAGGATTTTTTTTATTGAGAGGGTTGTTAAACATCGGCATATACTACCAATGGAAGTGATGGAGTCACCATTCCTGGAGATATTTAAAAGACATGTAGATGAGGTGCTTGCAGAAATGACTTAGTGGTGGGCTTGGCAGTGTTAGGTTAGTAGTTGGACTTGGTGATCTTAAAGGTCTTTTCCAATGGAAATTATTCTGTGATTTTATGATGACTAAGAAATTGCTAGTGCTAAAATGTGAATACTTCAATTAACATGACACTTTGATAGTACCATCATGGTAATTGAGGCTGAGGTAAAGGAGACTTGGTAGAAATTATAGAGTTCATAGAAATGTATAGCTGTTTCATGTACAAACATGTTAAATATATATATAAAATTTATATATATATGCCTACATATGTGTTGAAATTTTCTGACTAAGTTTTAAATTTTTGAATGTAAATGTTTGTAACTGAAAACATGATACTGTGCTCAGACAAAGCCCATTTTACCTTAGTAAATGCATCTCATGATTTAGGCCCATCAGGGAACAAAAGACCACGATTAGCCTCAAGTACCAAAGACCAGAGGATTGCCAAAGGCTAGGGTTTGCTGCTTAAGGTCCAGGACAAAACAGACCAGGCTACTCGGCTTGGGGAAGAAAACAGAAAATAATTTAATGTACCACCAACTAAAGCATAACCATAAAACCCCAAAACATAACTAATATAAAACAACACAAAGTGGCACAATGATGAAGAGCACAACCAGCCCTTTAAGACCACCTTCTCCCCACCCCTCTCTTTTTCCTGGCTCAGAGCCCTGATCCCAGTGTCTTTATCTCCTCCCCTGCTGAATGGCTCAGGGGGGCAGGCAATGAGGGTTTCAGTCAGTCTGTTCCTGATGGCTTGTGCCATTTGTCTCTCCTCAGGGCAGATGGGCTCCACACCAGTCCTCCCAGCAAGTCTGAGGGGTCCTTCAAACACACAATGGCCCTGCATGGGCTGCTCCGATGCGTGTTTATCCCAGAGGCTGCAGCTGCCCTCTGCCTGTCGTGTGAGTCTGCTCTGTGGCCCGCAGGCTCTCCAGCACGGCCTGCGCCATGGCCGCCTCTTCACACAGTCTCTCGCCTGTCCAGACTCACTCACCCAGAGCTGCTGGTGGCTGTCAGTCCTGCCATTGCCCTCCATGGGTTGCAGGGGCACAGCTGCATTCTCACCATGGGTTGCACAGGGGTCTCTGCTCTGTTGCTCCTCCTTCCTTCCTCCTTCTCTGACCGTGGGGTCTACATGGTCACCTCTGTCTTGTACCACTCCTACACCTCCTGCCAAGCACTTCAAATTCCTGTCCCTAAATAGTGATGGTGCCAGATTGGGTGCCAGATTGGGCCGGAGTTGGGACAAATGGACAAATGGAGAGCTTCACTGCTTAAGAAGTTGTTGCTATGGTTTGTGATACCAGTACTTGCCCTAATTTTCTAAACAAATGGTCTATGAAGCAAAACTTTCTGATAAGATTTTCTGCTAGAGAAGCATGCTATATGTAATAATGGTTTTCTAAGACAAATAATAAAACAAAAATGATTGGATGGATTAAAAACATAATGAGCCATAAAAAGTATACTCTTCAACCTTCCTTCAAACATAGAGCACCAGTGACAAGTATGAAAACTGCTGATTACTTGGAGACTGTTGGTAGTCCTAGTATCATCATTGTAACACGAGAAACAAGTTATAAACTTTGAGGACTAATTCCTTAGTGTATTTACAAACGTATTTTATACTGTCACAGCTTACATGTTTAAAAGTGTTAATTTCTCACAACAGAATTTTGAGAAATTTCCTAAAAATAAATCTGTTGCAAAAAAACCTGCATGCACATGGTGGTCTGCATTCTCTCACCTGTTCTAGTAAAGCCAGTTAGGCTTTTGTCAGATTGGGTAGAAAAACAACCTTTCATTTTGTAAGAATTTTATTTTTACTAAAATGTAAAATTTCATCTATTCAGAAGACATAGTAGTAAATCTGTCAAAGTATTTTGGATAAGAGTTGAAATACTGTAGGTTTAAAAAAATTTTGTTTCCTTAAAGCCATTTATTAGAGAAATTACTTCAAGGAAATATTTCAAGTTGTTCAATATTCAGGTTAATTTAAATAATAGTGTGCTATTCTCTCTCCTTTGCCAGAGTTTATTCCCTGTAATAATCTGCAGTCTGTCATTGCTCTACAATAGCATAATATGTCAGTCAGAGAAGAAATACAAATGTCTTGCAAAATTTCTAGGTCCATTCTAGGCAAGTCCACTGCAAAAAGCATGAGTTATTCAAACCCAGCTTCACGGGATGTCATAAACTGATTTTTTAGTCTCTTGGTTTTGCCTTGCATGCCATGTAATAGTTCAAAGTCTTTAAAGATTAATGTCACATAAACAGTAAAATGGAAAAAAAGTTTCTGTACTTAGCTTTGTATTTCGTGAAAGAAGCACTTCTAGTGAAAATGATGAAACCATCTATCTCCAATATGTTTTTGAGTGCTCCAAGAAGTATGTGGTATGAACGTGTTTGTTTGGTTTTTTTAATAAGAAAAATAAAACCAGTGAGTATTGAATAAATTGGTATTATCTTAAAAAAACACCAAACCTGCAGGTTTTACCTGGTTTAGAAGATAAAAGACCACTTGTAAGATGTAAAATAAATTTATACTTGTAGAATCAGTGGCATTGTGAAAATTTTAAAAATTTTGGTTGATCAGTAAAAAGGAAAATATCAAATAATTGACAAAAAAACCCCAATTCTGAAATCCTGGAAACTCCTGAACACATTTCATTCTGGTTCAAGACATTAGAACTTTATTATTTTTTAAAATTTCAGAGGGCATTTGGTTATTCATTTAGCCTTATCTGATCTATTGATTATTTAAGTGGTATTTTAAACTGATGTTAAGGTGATGAAACGTACACTAAAGCTTACTTGGCTGTGTTTTAAAGTCCTGGAAAGCATCCAACTCTTCTCCTTTAGGCAATCTCTTGGTATCAAAGGAAGAAGGTGTTATACCACTATAATATTGATATGCTCAGAGAACAACATTTTTCCTATCAAGTTGCAAAGTTGGTTTGGTATTTTTGGTTTGTTTTTGCTGTTGTTTTCTTTTAAGCATCAGTAAAGGATAATGGAAAGAGGAATTCTGGCTACATTAGATTATTATGTAGTATATGTAAAACAGGTTGTTGGATTCAAACAGGTATGTCTATTACAAAAACAACATTCCTACATCTAATACTAATTGAAACCCATGTTGCTGGGTGTTGTTTAAAAGAAAATACCAAAGATTAATCTGGCATGAAGCCTTAAATAACCTTTTCCTCTGTAACAGATACATACAAAAAGCTGTTCCAGTTTCATGAAAGAAATTAACTTACTCTTTATAATAGTACTTGTTGAAGTATTATATTTATATGGAAATAGAAAGGAAAACCAGAAGCCTGTGTAAATAATTCTTGTCATTTTCTGCAAATTCAAGTGTAGAGCTTAAATGAAACTCAAGCTCAGCAGTGCTTTTTAATAATTAATTGTAACTTCTTATTTTGGAAAACAATTTTCATTTTACATACGGAAAATGAATTTAGCTCCATTAGATAATAATGAAGGTTTCATATTGGCCCATGCATGTATACCTAAAGGTTTTCAAGGCATAGTTTTGGTAGATGATAAATAGAAGTAATTCTCATTACGTGAAATACAGTGCAGAGAAAGAATTGAGGTGTTTGAAGCTGTTATCACATCTGATTAAAGAAAGTAGCAAAGATCTGTTTCTTTTATAAAAGTGAGAAAGGACAGGACTAATCAAGAAACGATTCAATGGCAACATTGAGATGGATTTAGTGAGAACTTTGAAGTGCATGTCTTACATTTTCTCCTGTCATGAATTCCACACACAAAAAAAAGTTTCTTATACTTTAAAATACAATAAAACCCCACAAACAATAAATTCAGCTTTTTTCAATGGAGAAAAAGACAACTTAGTATGAAATATTTCAGTAAGAGTAAAAACAAATAGGAGATTTAAAATAATGGTACTTTCTCTGTTATTTCTGTCCTTACAGGTCTTGCTTCCAGATAACTCAGTAGTAGCAAACTCACACATTTCTCGATTCCAAATAAATGTTTCTTTCTACCACTTCAGAGGTACTATGCTGTCTCAAAACTTCTCTTTTGGCATACTTAGCCTCTCTCCTTGCTGAAGAGAGATGATATATGTTTCCCTGTATGATCTTCCTCCTTTTTCCTCTTAAAAACATACAAACCTAGAAAGAGCTTATAGACATGGATAAAAAAGATGTCCTCCATGCCTTCTTTGCCTCAGTCTTCTCCAACTGATCTGCCTGATCCATCTGTTTGCCTTTAATGGAAGACAGTCAAGATTTGTGAATAATGTGAGGACACTGTATGTCATTTACATAGACACTAGCAAAGCTTTGGACATTGTCTGCCAGATTCCTGTATTTATTTTAGGACAATGGGTAAGTGGATGAGTAAAACTCTATTTGGATGGTCATGTTGAGCGGCTTGTACTCTGCCTGGAGCCAGTAACTAGGGAACATTCAGGCACACTAGGGACAGGGTCTGTCCTGAGACCTGTTTGACATCTCTCTCGGTAACTGGGATGAGGGAACAGAGTGGGTGCGTAACAGGTTTGCAGATGACTCCAAAGTGTCGTGACACCAAATTTTGTGTGCTTCCCTGTGATATTTCTCATAGTTTTTGAAAAGCAGGTAAGTGAAGAATAGAAAATAGCAATGTTTGTGAACTCAAAATTTCATAACACCTGTTTCTTAACTATTTCTAATTCAGAAGTATAGGTTGGAGTATAAAAATGAAAATAAACAAGTTGATTATATAAACCACATAATGTTTAGCTTAGTGTACTTAGCTTGGCTTCATCCATTCAGTTTGTAAACTCAAGAGCTACAACCATTGTAAGTGAAAATTCAGAAAAGTGAGCCATTGGTTTTGCCCTGAATAATGTTTTTTTCTTCCTTTGTTTTTCCTCTGTCAGCTCCTTCTGTCAGACTAGTGTAAAGCATAGATGTGATTTTGCCAGTGCCTCACATATTAACTCAGTCCTTGCAAAATTTTCTTGATTGCCCCAGAAAACTGTTTTGTGAAGGATTTAATATTTATTAATCTTAAACATGCTAATATTAAGTTGATTTTTAAAAGTTATTGCCTTATTGTTTCTGGTAACTTGAGAAATCTCGTGAAATTGGAGAATTGCATTGTAACGCTGCTGTTTACTATTCTTCTTGTAGCGGGAATGAAACAGTAAGAGGGGTTATCAGACCAGCTAGCAGCTATTATTGAGGTGAATAAAGATGGTGCAAAATGATTAAAACACTGTTTTTGGAGATGTGCATTGGAAATCTAGGACACAGTGTTAAATATTTTTCTATTTTTGCTTAAGAATGTTTTAGCAATAAACAGTGTCTTATGCTAATAACTTTCCAAGGAGACTTGCCTAACATTAACCTACCTTGTTTTAACATTCAGTTAACAGACACATGGCAGTTGGACAGGGTCCCACTGTTAGGAACATCGCTAAATGAAATGCCCCTCATTAATTATGATCCAAGTGGTATGTATAAAAAGGCAAAGCAGCCAACTCTCAATCTGTGATCACCTTTAATGGGGGAGAAGAGGGATACTTTGGAGACACAGAAGTCAAAAACAAAGACAAACATAGAAACAGCATGGTCAGGGTCTATTTTAATCACACAATGGTGACGTGATGATTTAATCCAGCTACACTCAACACTTAGGAATACATTGAAAACTCAATGTATTTCAAATTGTAATAGTTTCAGATTCAAATGAGCTGGACTGCTTTCAACTGAATAATCAAACACCTTTCAGTCTTGTATATTTATTATACAGATAAAAGAAAGAGTTGAATAGCAAATTATCACTGGCTGACTTTTAACTACAGTCTGTCCAAACGAGAAGAGTTGTTGCTTGGCACTACTGCATTTTGGGGATAGAATCCGCATCCTTCTGCACAGTGATAATTAGATGGCATAGATTTAGCGTTAGATGTTCCACAGTCTCATAGAGAGGGTGGCAATAAATAGTCCTTGTCTGCTGCTTAGCTACTGTTTTCAGAAAACAGAAATAAAACTCTTCCAAAGTCTTGAACTCATTATGCTTATATTCTTGTGGTAACAGTAGTGCAGCCATGTCTTAAGGAAGTCCTTTTAAAAAGAATTTGGTTTTTTTAACCAGTCTTTTCTGGTGGTGAATGGCATGTAGTTCTAAAGTGAGGTGGTTACAAGCAAAACTGATGCTCCTTCTCAATTATATCTTTTTGAAATTAAAATAATAAGTAGTCTCCATAAATTCCTTATCTGTTATTAGAGATTGAGATCTGAATTTCTGATACAATAACCATGACTTTATGAAATATTAAATTTATTGTGAATATAGGCACATGTCTGTGCTGTTATGTTAAAGCTTGTATGCTCATAGAAGGATGCCTATCCTTTTTCTACTCTTCCCTAAATGTCTGCTAGTGGATACCATTTTGGATTACTAACTGGACCACATAAAAGTTTGGCCTGATATAATATAATGATAATAATAATGTAATTTCAGGTTTCATATTCTGCATTGATGTAGCTTGAATTGCTGGTCTTCGATTCATGTACTTTCAACAGACCTGAAGCTGAGATGATGTTGTTTGAGCAGAATATCATATTAACAATGAGCCTGGTTCAAAGTGAAATCTGTAGTTTTGCACACTCGGAAAATGTAACTTTAAATCTCAGTTATTAATCGTTTGAAGATAATCTTCAGAATATGAACTGTGTTTAGGCAAGTCATAATTGCTTCATGAAACCTTCAAAAAACAGCATTAGGAACTTGACAGCTATCGTAATTTCATCTGAAGGCTTATAAATTCTCTTCTACTAGGTACCATGGCATTTTGATTTGCCATATAATGCCCAGTTCACTGTGAGGATGATAGAGCCCTGGAAGAGACTGCCCAGGGAGAGTGTGGAGCCTTCTTCCTTGGAAGTCTTCAAGACCTGCCTGGACATGTTCTTATGTGACCTGATCTAGGTGAACTTGCTTCTGCAGGGGGGTTGGACTAGATGATCTCTGGAAGTCCCTTCCAACCCTACCCTTCTATGATTCTATGAGTCTATGTATCTATGATCTGTAAGAATAATATTAAAGTTAATACCCCTGCTAATGGCAATGAGATAAAAGAAGTACATGCTAAACATATATGAGTATGTTTCTTAAATCTCCACCCAAATCACATTAAACGTCACCCCAGGGAGGAGACAGAGAAGTTTAGGATATAAATATCCATGCCAAGGGGGAGATAGAACTTTTTAGCCTTTTTTCACTCCTCACTCTCAACTTAGA
>WBNH01006335.1:0-61471 GCA_013401255.1 Urocolius indicus | reverse complement strand
TTATTCCATTCTGTTTCTTGTAGAATAAACTTTCCTACTTTCCTCTCTAAGTCAAGTACTGGGGTTTGTTTTGCCCAGCACCATAATTGGCAGCGAGCCCTCCCTGCCCTTGTCTTAATCCACAACAACCTTGCTTATGTTTTTACTCCCATTTCGCTGGGGCCTCTGCCATCCTGCCGAGGGTGGGGGTGAATGGAGGCACCGAGCGAGAGACTGTCGTGGTGCTGCTTTGCTATCTGGGCCAAACCACGACAGAGTATCACCATACTTTGAAGTAAAACTTAATCCTAAGGAGTGTATGAAGACAGTTTACCGTGAAAGTAAAATTTCTTCCACTTGGCATCAAGTACTATTTTAATAAGCAGTTATTATCAAGTACTGTTTTATCAGTCTCATTCATTGTAAATATAAGTTTAGAAGATAAGGAATGCTTCATTTTACACTTTTTAGTTTTGAGTTTGATTTAATTGAACTAGAGATTCTCATTGACTCTGTGGTTGCTTTTATCTCCCTGCCCTTCCCTATGGGAATTCCAAGAAAAAGACAAAGATTGCCTTAATTTTACAAAAAATAAATCTAAAGATGTATAACTGCAGGAAATAAGAAATTATTATACTTACAAAGAGATAATGAAATATTTTTCGTTTATTTGTTAATAGCATATACCTTGTGTTTCTACGTTTCTCATAGGTAATGGAATCAGCTATATGCATGAACCACCCACCAGGTTTGGGACTTCTTTAGTATTTATCTGATGTGCTCATTATTTTTACTGTTAAACAACAGAACTAATAAAACTTATATGTAGGAGAAGGAACTTGACAAAATGGAATGCAGCTAATTTGACATGCTACCATGACATGCAAATGAAATACGCTGAAACTTTGAGCTGATAGCATGTAGCTTCAGCCTACCAGTGTTTTGCCAAGTCAGTACTTGAACTAATACATTTGTTCTACAAAATGCATTGATATTATGACAACTAAATATTTTGTGCATTTTTAAAAAGTGATTTTTTTTCCTGTAAAATCTAGGCCATGACCTCTGTGAGATAATCCAAAGGTGCACTGGAGCATAAGCACATTCCACATAGCCAGTGGCAGATGTCCTGGTTACACAGCTGTCAGCTGATGCTGCTTGGGCTCAGCTGAAGTTGCAACTCAAGTATTTCCCTTAGTTATTGGGCAGCATATATAGGATTTTAAGCAATCAAGTAACATGTTGGCTGGACAAAACAACAGCAAGAAGTAGAATGAAGGTTTGAAAATCCCTATTTAAACACACTGCTAGTAGAAATAAGTAGAAAAAAAACTAGTAGTAACTAGTAGAAAAAAAATCCCACCACTGTCCTGAAATACCAAGGAATACTCTAACCTGTACGAGAATAGTGTCTATATAAATGTTTCAATCTCATTTGCACATGTCCAATAACTAAGTAGTTAAATCTACATGAGTGGGTGTTCTTGTTGTAATTCACAAGCCTGGCTTGGGGTGGGGTGAGGAGGGGCAACCTGAGGCCAAAGGTCCTTAATGCTTTGGAGTTTGTTATAGCCATGTTTTGAAATGATGTTAGGAGTTCCCAAAAAAGAAGATTGGTTTTTATTTTTCGCCAGTGCTAGACAAGGGGACAGGGCTGGTCTCCCATACTGTCTGTCATCATCTTAGAATGCAGAGAGTGGAAATTTGGGCAGCGCAAAATGAAATTTCATCGTGTAACCAGGGACTCATTGTTAACACCATCAACCATATGGCACAGCTGTGAAATGTTTGTGCCCAGCCTGGTGAGCTAGTGGGAAAGCCTGCAAAGCCAAGCAAGTAATTTTGACTGATGGTGTTGTTAGTAGGAAGAAGCACATGATAAAACAATTTTATTTAAAAGCTTAGAAAAATAGTTCTGTGATTTATTACCTAAACCACCAGATGTACTGTACTATACTGTACTACATCATTGAGACAACATTCTATGATGTAATAAAGATATAAAATGTGTGTGGGTGTGTGTGGTAGAAAGGAGTAGTGTAATTGAGAGCAAGTTGAATAAACTGTTGGAGATTTGTTGTTAACTTCTTTTTTTCTGTCATTGTGGAGTGTAAAATCCTAATATGCCCCATGACCAAAAGGCTCTTAAAAATAGCAGTGGCTCTGAAGCGCTGATTTTTGCCACAGGTCAAATTTCTGGCAAGCTATTCTCTGTATGGAAAGACGGTTCAGATTTTGTCATTCTTTTTCAGAGAGTCATTGTTGTCAGTGCTGGGAAGGTTAGTGACCTAGGGATTGGGTGTGGAGAGGGGAGAGGTTTGAGCTACTTTGGCAGACTTCAGATTACTAGCAGGAAGCAGCCAGGAGGAAACATGCTGTTTCTGGATCTCTGTTCAGTGCTCTTAGAGCAGAAAAAAAACACACAGAGTTTCTGGTAGCACAAATGGCCATGCCAGACATGGAGTTTGTACTCTGCTCAGATGATTTCCTTGGACCACAAGGTTTTTATCTTGCCTCCCAACCACAATTTGAGAAGCCCTATACAGTTGTATATAAAAGGCATTGCCCAGATGTTTGGGCTGGAAATATAGATCAGCTATAGAGACAGCAGGAAGGGAAGAGAAGTGGTCAGTTCTGGCAGGTACCCACTGTATCAGCTAAATATTAGCTGTGTATATGTAGATGTCACCTGCTTTGTACTGTATTTGCACAGGAAGCAAAGTCCTTGCAAGAACTCTGACAAAAGAAATTTACTTTGTAAAACTGAAAATCTGTGTGA
This sequence comes from Urocolius indicus, assembly GCA_013401255.1. Classification (NCBI taxonomy): domain Eukaryota; kingdom Metazoa; phylum Chordata; class Aves; order Coliiformes; family Coliidae; genus Urocolius; species Urocolius indicus. The sequence goes on along the minus strand of WBNH01006335.1, from coordinate 58,713 downwards.
GATAGCAATTAAAAAAAATCAGAATACTTCAGTGCTGTGCTAAATGTGTTCTTTTCATAGTAGGGATTCACGTACTAGAGACATCTGTAAAAAGAAAGGCATGGGAGGAGAATCAGTATAAAATTCTGTGAACAGGCAGATTTTTCTAGATCTACATCCCTGGGTATTATATGTTTCTTTTTATAACAGAGCTAGCAATATACAGGTGCTTTTTTTTTTTTTTTTTTGGTCTTCAAAGGTAAGTGGTGAGGTTTCAAATAACACCATCAAAAGGAAGGAGAAAAGAAAGAGAAAAAAAAAGTTTTTATATCAATAGAGTATTACTTGGATTTTGCCCTTTGGAAGAAAATGCCTAGTGATTTTTCGCTGTCTCTAAACAATGCAGTTTTACTCTACCTCCATTATTCAGAACTACCAAAAAAAGAGGTAAAGTTGTAAGAGTATATCAGTTCAGTAAGGGAGAAAATAAAACCATTTCCTTATTCTCACCCCACCTCAGAAATTTATATATAGAAAATTGTAAGACAAGTGAGGGCAAATCGCAAAAGTGCCATTTTGACTGAAAATAAGCAAAGCACAGGGAACGTGTTGATTTTTCTGAAAATTTTTATTAAAACATAAATTAAGTCTTTATAAAAATATGTTGCATTCAAGTATTACATTCTAAATAAAGAACTAGTTTATACAGCAGAATTTGCAGTTAAAAGTATATATGTATTCCAGCACATTTGTTCCATGATTTGAGGCAGAGGCTTGTAAGCAAGAAGCACGGACCTGTCCACAGATCTAGAGGAAGGTGTAACAAAGCCTTTGAGTAGCAAGGAGAAGGCAAGCATCAGGTAGAGCATTTGAGACTGGAATTTAAGTCTTGTAATGTTGCAGAAGCAAAAAATGGGAGAGAAAAAAAATGAGTACAGCATGAAGCAAGAACATGAGCTGAAGTTATTGTATATCTTGTGTAGGTAAGATGTCAAATCAACAAAGGTTTTGGATCTAGGTCATCTCTTTTCCTTGGAGTTGGTTCATATACAATGTTCGTTACTCTACTGAGTATAATCAGAGCTTGAATTCTCTTTATATAAGAAACTACGGTACAACTTATTATTAAGGTTTTAATTAAATGGAATTATTGGTTTTTAGCCAGCCCTAGGTTGTTGCCATACGATGCTTGCAAATTGTAATGGGAGAAAGCAGTTGCCCCAGAGTAAACACATTGTCTGAGAAGTTAAATGGAAACAAATCTTTTCATAGGACTTATGTATCTCATGATTTTCAACTCAGTCATCAGTGTTTTGAGCCTGATTTAAAGCTCCTGGGCTTTGAAGATTTCTCAGAATAAAAAGTATCCAATTTATATATCCTATATTCTATTTCTATCCAATATTCTGTATTCTGTTTCTAATTTTCTATGAAGTCTAGGCTTCTGCATTAGGTCTTGTCTTCATAGAGTTGGATGTTCTCATAACTGGATTCTATACTTTGAATTTTGTGGAATAGGATACCTGTGTGTGATTTTTACTTCATACTACCCAGTATAATTCTTTTCTATTCCTTTGTTTCTCAAGATCACATAGTGATGCTTTCTGTTGATGATATCATCGCATTTTGCTTTTTATGCCAAAGTCACGAGTAAAAAATAAAATATTGAATATTAGGTCCTTAGAAGCCTTCTCAGATTACTGTCCTCTCATCCTGACTTAATTTGATGGGGGTTTTTCACCATTTTCTGCAAAAGAGCTATTATACGCGAGACATTTGATATGATAAATACCAACTTGTTATCTTCACATGGAGCTTGTTTATTTTCTCTTCCTCATCTTCCCTTCCAGTATTTTAAGTTTTTGAGTTACATTTCAGCATTGGCTAAGGCAGTTACCTTTATGTGTTCTTACTTCATAATACTCATTCTATACCTTTGTCCATATGGTCAGTGCAATTATTTTGTTTAAAATTTATGTCAAAACTTCATTGGTTTTTCTACACTGAAATTCCTTGTCTTCAAGCTTGATTCCATTTTTACCCAGTAGCTTTTTTTTTTCCCTCTCCTATCTCATCATCCTATTTTCTTCCTTGGGGTTATATCCAGTTTGGATTTTTGAATATTGCTTTAGCCTCAAAATGCTGAATTCCATCTTTCTTTGAAGTTCAGTCAATCTTTTTTCTTTTCCATTTTTTGCAGGTATGTATATTGTTACTGATATCCTTTATATACAATGCTTCATTACATAAGTTCTGGATGCTTTTCATACTTGTTTGGGATTTGCATTTTAGGTAAGGCTTTTAAATAGTTTTGACTTGGAGAAATTTCATTTTATTTTACCTGCTTTTTTATGATCTGTGATTTAGACTTACGAACGTAAACCTTTCTTCTCTTTATGTTTAACTGCTTTCCACTTCCCTCTTGCCCTGATCTGAAAAGGCTATTAATTTAAATTTTTGGACTGTATACATTGAGAATCCTTTTTCCATTTCTACTTTCTGACAGCTAAAGACAGTCTAGAGCACCAGTTCTTAATTTTTTTCATTATGTAATTATTTTTTTTTCTAATAAGCAAAAGAATTCCATTTAAGTCTCATGGATGTCTTTCTGTGAAGCTTCTTCCCCAACATGCCAGATTTATAATAGTTCTTTCTCAAGGATGGCTTAGGCTGATCAATGAAAGTCTCCCACAACCAGTACTTTAGGATATATTTCAGTGTTTAAAGTGCATTTTGTAACAATATTTTGGCAGATAGATGGATATTCTTCCATTCTATTTTATTCCATTTCATCTACATACCTCAGCGGTCACTTTCTTTAGATATTGCTTGCTATTGCATAGACACTGACAGGCAGAAAATGAACACCCCCCCCCCACCATACATGATTGGTTACTGTCCAAGTAGATATAGCAAAGATCCTTGCTGTCTCCATCAGAATCAGGTGAAATTCTCTGAAACACTTTTGACACTCGTATCGACTTGTGTGACCACTCCAGAACGTGTGTGATCCTTCATTATCAATTTGCTTGGGTTACACAAAATTATCTCATATTAATCTTGTACAAAAGACCATTGTACATGAACAGATCTGCATCTCCAGGAAGAGTGTCTACAGACTATTTATAACTGCCAGTTTCTACAACCTTTATTCAGTTCTGCACTGGGGAATATCTGGAAGGATGGCATTTCTCCACCCAGGATGTTAATGACCATATCAAAACATACAAACTAGTCAATGCATTTTAACCACCTTTCAGGATGCATCCTCAAGATAGTCCAAAATGCTCACACAAAACACTCCTGGACCAAGTAGTCAGACACTTTGTGGTGAAGATGGCTAGCATTTCATTGAATTACCTTTGTTTTTAGTCAACTCATTGTTCCCAAACAATTAATGTCTCACCTATGCAGATGACTGTCTGTTGAGCTCTGGGATCATTGCAGGGAATTAATGACTACAGTTCACTGGGTACATACACAGACACATTCCTGATACTAGGCTAGACCACATCTAAAATATCTAATTTTCTATACAGCTTCCTCTGTACCAATCTTCAAATTCATCTGGATTCCTACTGTATTTCTTGTCAGCTGTCATTTTTCATAAGCTCATTTTTAAAAGAATTCAAATATAATTAACTTTTAGCAGATAACTATTCAAAGAAGAGAGAGCTTTGCATCTAACAATGAAATTTTGGTGCATGCTGAAGTTTACAACTGAGTGAGAATTTGTTGAAGCTGTATTGCTGTTACACCACTGAAGAAGAGTTAAAAATACCAGTTGCCAACTTCTGTAAGGTTTTTAGCAGTCATGGATTTCAGAATGCCTTGCCTATTCATTTCCAGATGATCTGAAAGGACAGAAAAGGAGTGATTAGGCCTATGGTGAAAGAAAGCATAAATTTGCATTTTCCTTTCAAATGTCCTTGACTTTTAGTTAGTTTATTTATGTTCCTGAAACAATCTTTGGTTTGATCTTGACTAGATTGTCACTCAGGAGAATGAGAGATGAAAGGCACATGTTCAAATGCAAAATCCACTAGCTTTTCTATGAAATGAGGGGCGGTAACTAGCAACTTTCCAACATCATTTTTCTAGTATCTTTTCCACTTATTCGAGATACCATGTTTTTCTGAATTGCTAACTCTTTCTCCTGAAGGACTAATGTCATCCCTTTTTTGCAGACTTTATGTTTGACTTCACAGTGTAATCTATTTGTATCATTGCTCATAAAATTAATTGGTACCTGGAGGCTGGAGGCTTTGAACAGCATTTTCTATTATTTTGCTTATTTTTGCACTTATGCAGGTGAAAATTTAAGGAATATGTCTTAATTCTTTGGGATTACTTTGTTTAATGGCCTTCATCTCATTGAGGCTGGATGTCAGCCATACCAGTGACCCGTTGCAGTTCTCTGTAATGTCCTCTTTTCCTGTGTCTTTATTTGGGGAAGTCAGATAACAGCTAAAGGATGCTTTCATGCATGTGACCAGTCTTCTCCCAAGTAATGGCTGTAGACTGCACAGCTGCAATTCCTTAGTGGATGTAGATGAACCGTGACCTACTGCCGAAGGCCACTTTGGGTTACATCATCCCACTAGTCACCACCCAGTGCTGCAGTCAGCCAGCCAGAGGGATACTGCAAACAGGCAGCCTTTTATTGACACTTCATGAATTAATGGCTAGGGGCTGCTCAAGAGAAGCACAGTTGGCATCACTTCCTCCTCGGAGACTCACTGTTTGAGATCCCTGTGGCAGAAATTTGGGGAAAAGAGAATGGATTACAAGCATCTCCTTTCTGTTTTGGGATGTATTGGCAACAGTACTTTGGGGGAGGGGAGGCTTTTTCCTTCTATGTTACTAGGTTAGGATATTACCTAAAATGATAACCCTCCTTGTGCAACTTGGGGGAAAGTGCTGAAGATGAAGTCCCATTCTTCTTGCATGACATCCTTTTGGTACTTATTAAAAGATGACTGCATGTCTCTGTTTCTTATCATCCATGTTTTGTACTTTAGCTCTCAAAAGTAGTGAGCTGCGTTGTGGTGAGCCATTGTTTCCTCTCTGTCTGGCTAGTTTGAGATCTGCTCCTATGATGTGATCCGTCAGGCTGCGCTCTGTTAGAATATGGTTTTACTTTCAGATTAGAAATTGAATGATGGATCAAATAAAAAGTAGTTAAACAATGGCTTGCTGTTGGACGTCAGACCAGCAAAAACTGCTTGTAATTTCCTTGCAAATAAAGTAATATTCAATACAGTGAGGCAATAGCTGTTGAAAAGGCAAGCCACTTCTGAGTGGAATTTATCCTCAATCACAGTTAATCTGCTGTAATAACCCCTTAATAGAGAAATGAAGAAATTTTCCAGGGCAAAAGATTTTTTTTTAACCTGAAGCAAGGTCACTCTGAATTTTTCAATGTCAATGCACTACCCAGGGTGAAGGGTAAAAGAGAGGTATTATGCAAGCAAAACAATTACATATAATGGACAGCCCAATCCTAGATACTGATAGACAGTTTTGCATAAATTGCATTATACAGATAATTTTTCATATCAGTAAAACTGCATTTAATATTTGAATCCAAAATTGTGATTATCTGTTTCACAGAGATATTTATAACTGCTGAAAACAGGTTTTGAAAGTTCAAAATATCCTGAAAGGCATAAAGTCTGATGTTCTTATTTGAAAGTCACTTAAAAACAGCTGCATCCATGTTGTGTCTTTAAAAATTGATGCAAGTACTTACTAATCTCTGCTCATTTGTTTCAAGATACAGTCGACTCAGATCTGTCCACCTACTTTACTTTTTAAAATAGGTACCAAACTGGACATTTACAAATTTTTACCTGGTAGTAACTACTTCCATGACTTCATTCTCTGATTTATTTTGGTGGAATTATATTTACAAATCAAATAGGGAAAGGATCAGTAGACTTTTTTTTTTTTTTTCCAAATCCAAAAGTGCTTCAAGTGAAGTAAAACATGGAAGTTGCTAGCTTGAAACAAAATAAGTGGTTTTAATTTATATTAGCTTCCGTTTGTTTTTGTTCAATCAGATGCATATAAGTTTTCTGTGTAATATTGGACAGAAGTTAATAAATGTTTTTCTGAAAGAAAATTAAAATAGTACTGGAGATAATGCAGCTACCGTCTGTATTTTATCTAGTAGGAAGATAATTCTACAAAGAATTACATACTCCTCATTCAGTGAGCCCTAGGTCATTTAATGCAGGTAAGGAAAAAATCTTGAAAGATACAGTCTTGATTTAGTTTGCCTAAACCTTGTAAAGATTTCTAGTATTTATCTCAAATTTTGAGCGGACAGAACCTGCAAAATTTAGCTGGATATTGCTTGAAAATTTACAGTAAGATTGCTATTATTTCCTGTCCTTTCTTGATCTGAGATGGTTATAAAAACAGTTGTTCTGTCTTAATGGAGTTTTATCACTTTTCTGTCCTGAGAGAAATTAAACTGATGGGAAAAACAGGAAAGAAAATATCTGACCAACTTCAAAACCACTTGTGGTTTTGGTTTTAGAAATAGGAAGCTTTTTCTAGGTGGAGGCACGTATTTATTTTTCTAGAAGCAGTTTACAAGCCCATAAAACGTTCACCAAGCCAATGACCATTGGTTGCTCCCTCCTTAGACACATGTTATGGTGTTCACATTATTTAAGTGTTACAGTAGTATAGATAGAAATTATTTGAATAAAACTGAAGTGATCATTTTCTTGAGAACTAAATGTTAAGCAATCAGTTGAACAGTTTTTAAAATTTTTCCTGTTGTCACATGAATAAATGTAACAGCTCTGGAACTGGGTCATTGTCAGGCAAGAGAGAAGTAGGGAAATCCGTTTAATGGAACAGCGCAACTGGGAACTGAGTTCTTACTGGAAAACACCTGTTTCTTCCATTATTTCAATAATATGAATATACTCTAGTGGTCACATTTCCCATTTTGTGAAATTAAAGCTATAGGAAGAGAGCCCTCTTTAGTTCTGCTGAACCCTGGAAGAGTGCTCACAGATGGCTGAGAGTGTGTAACAATTGAGAAAATACGTACTGTAGAGAAGACTTACAATTATCTCAGAAGAGTCAAGTGATTTCACCGGTTCATGATATCCTGGAAATTCCTGCTATAGTTTAGATAAAAATACTTCATAGAAACACATTTTAGGGGTTATAAGGAAGTGCCATTAATATTCAAGTGCTGGATAAAATGCCTGAAGCATTCCAATATGTATTTTTATAAAAATTATTTTTAAATAATCTATTTCTAAAATTTGACAGGATATTTTCTGAATTTAGTCTTGTTCTTCAAAATTAATAGTAAAGTAATAGATAATGAACTTCATATTTTAAGTGATTTCTGCTTCTGTCTGATTAAAATTTTTGCCTGGGGAAGAAAAAAAAATCTATGTCTGAACTAAGGCAATTTCGAGGCCTCATATCTAGCAAAAGACAGTATTTTACTCTTTTTCTCTCAAGTAAATGTGTACCTACGTGCTGAGGTACATTTATCAAAGAAGAAAGTGCCACAGGTGTTGATTTTTTTTTTTCTGCTGTGTGAATCAGTTTTCCTGCATATGAAAACAGAACTAGGAGGAGTTTCAAGAACCTCCAGGCTGCATGTACCTTGAGACAGATGGCTTTGTTTTTTTAAACTTTACTGACAAAGACGAAACCATAAACATGTAAAAAAGTAAGAAGACTTCAAACTGTGAAAATATCAACAGAGCATAAAGAAATACTTTTCTATATGGATAAAGTTGTGTGTAGCTTTCAGGCCAAATGGGAAAAACAGTGTGGTATATTGGATTTATACACAAGTTTTTTTATTATTTCATCAGGACAGTGAATAATTTTTTTTTTTATTAGCACTGAGTGTTATTCATTTTCTATCACTGGAATAAAGTCATGTTTAATTCGGTGTGATGCATATTGTATTCTTCTTTCAAATCTATTGACTAACTACATCATTTAAGAATACTATGTTTACTCCTTCTTACAGCCTTTCTGTCCCTCTTTCTCATTACTCTATCAACATATGGCACCTGTGTCATAAATTAAATACTATTTTTCTGAGTACATATATTCTATTTGACTTTATTGTATCTGAAAGACTTGCAGAACTGTATTAATCATTTCGTAGGTTCTTGCAGTAACTTTATATGAATTCATTGTATTTTCTGACTTCAGCTCTGTTTCAAAAGTTCTGGATTCTGAGACCAGAAGAAGAGTAAGCTTCTCAGCTCCCATGACAGTTGCCTGTCCATGTGTTCTCATCTACCACTTCCTCTGTCATTGTGTGAGAGTTCATTTTTTTCAGCTTTCCTTGCCACTGTCTGTTATCAGAGTGACAAGGAGATGGAAAATAGTAGCATTAGATTAAGGAGGTAGCAAGAGCTCTTTGACAGCTATTACATATAATGTCTCAATTAGCTGCTCTAATATTTATATTGTATTAGCTCTAGTAAGATTTGTCATTACCATACCTGACATCATAGTATCAGCTACCTTTTCCTAGAGTGTAAACATAGCAGTTCAAAACTTCTTTGTCCCAGGAATTATTTACATGGAATATATAGCCCTTCATTAAGATATGCCTGTATAAGAAATCACTACAGGAGACAGATACTCCTAAACTTCTTTGGGAAGCATTTCATTTTTCTGTGGGCTGCAGACATTCAAAATACACATAATAGTTTTCATCCTAGATTTGAAGACTATGAGAAGAATGTAAGAAACTGTCTTGTGGGAGACAGAAAACATGATCCTGTTTCCATTCTTGAGATGTCAGAACAATCACAGGCTGTGTAGAAAAAAAAAAGTTCAGTTCAGCCCAGACGGTTTGTTTTGCTACTAAAGGCATCAGGGAAGGTGATAAATCATATTTCAGCCTATCAATAGACTCTAAAGTTAGTTTAAAATAACTGTTCTGATTGTTAACAAAAGATAGATTCCAATATTATTCCTTGGAAACTGTAGCTTGATGCTGTCTTCCAGGGTTATGATGTTTTGGCATGATTAAATCCAGTGGTGTACAGCATGTGACATTTAAAGACATTTTTGTTCTTTTTATCCTGCTAGTTTCACAGCTGTTGAAATAGCAGCTCATTTTTCCTCCTAAACTTTCTTTGAATATACTGTGACTTGATGCACTTTGTTGGAGATTTCAGAGAATCTTTCCTTCACTCCTTATGGTCTTCAGGACAGGAGGAAATATAATATATTTTGTACTGTTATTTGTGCCAAGTATTCTACTACTAATTGGTACTGAATGTTGATATGCATCTGGAACATTTAAGTTCTTTGATAGCTGTCTTCAGGATGTCTACAGCTGACTGTGAATGAACAAATGTAGACATGAATGTACTCTGCCTCTTAATAGACAATGTTTTTATAGCTTAAAACTTAACTTCATGGCTTTATCCACTTCTGCTTAGTGTCAAAGTCTTCCAGACATTCATGAATATGAATGGTTTACTTTGTTGGAATCGTAAAGGTTAAGTAAATTCAGTCTGTTTTCTTTCCTTATTTTGCTAATAAAACTGTAACTGTTACAGATTAAAACCCCCAAACTATTTGCTTGAGGTTCAGAATATCTTGTTGATGTATCAGATAGCTGTGGAGAGACAAATCAGTTTCTTTTTCGGAAATACTTCACTTTTATGTAGAAAAGGTCCAGTCACTAGTCTAAATTGAAGTAGTAAGTTCTAATTTAGGAAACTACACAATAAATTTTATGGAATCTATTGCAACAGAAATATGAGATACAGTAAAAAAAATTGTATGCTAGCACTGGCATCCTGAATCAATTAATCTAGTCCCATAGTATAACTGGCTGGCTGGATGAGGAGAAAGCAGCGGACATCATCTACCTTCGTGATGGAAAAGTCATCCTGAATGTAGGCACTATACATATGAAGGAAAAGATGGTTATCAGAGGCAGTCAACGTGAATTCACCAAGGGGAAATCCTGTTTGACCAACCTGATAGCCTTCTATGAGAATGTAACTGGCTGGCTAGGTGAGGGGAGAGCAGTGGATGTCATCTACCTTGACTTCAGCAAGGCTTTTGACGCCGTCTCCCGTAACATCCTCATTAGAAAGCTCAGGCAGTTGTGGTTTGGATGAGTGGAGAGTGAGGTAGATTGAGAGCTGTCTGAATGACAGAGCCCAGAGGGTGGTGATCAATGGCACAAAATTGAGTTGGAGGCCTGTACCAGTGGAGTTCCTCAGGGATCAGTTCTGGGGCCAGTCTTGTTTCACATCTTCATCAACGACCTGGATGAGGGGACAGAGTGTACCCTCAGCAAGTTGGCTGATGACACCAAACTGGGAGGACTGACTGATTCCCCAGAAGGCTGTGCTGTCATTCAGGAGGATCTCGACTGGCTTGAGAGTTGGGCAGAGAGGAACACTTAAGGAAAAACTGTTTCACTGTGAGGGTGAGGGAGCTCTGGCCCAGGCTGCCCAGGGTGTTGTGGAGTCTCCTCTGCAGGTTTTCAAAACCCACCCGGACGCGTACCTATGTAACCTGTACTAGGTGGACCTGCAGGGGGGTTGGACTAGATGATGTCTAAAGGTCCCTTCCAACCCCTACCATTCTGTGATTCTGTGTGATTCTGTGAAATCTGTCTTGAGAAAGTAGTGATTTCAGTCAAACGTACACAGTGAGCATAGTGTCATCTGTGTTGTTCAAATGGAACATACAGATGACTGATTTTCTTGTTCCCAGAACATTAACAGATACGACATGTTTCGATGTATGTCATCATTCACTGTGGTAATCTTGCATATTCTTCATGTTAACTTACATGTCTGATTCTGTTCTAATATATTTCAATTTCAGCTCTAATATATTCACTTCATTCTTTGGTTGTAAGTTTTACAGGTCTGTTATCCTCAGTGTGATCACACCACCACCCTGTTTCAGCTGTACAGCTTCTGGGGGTCTTGAAGGACTGGACAGTGGCGTCTGAAGTATGAGTTGATAGGCTCATGGGATTGATGAAAAGAGACACTACTGTTGGCAGAATGCTCATTTACTGGTACACTTGTGGAACAGTCTCCTAAACTAGTAAGAAATCCAGAATTATCATATTAAGAAAATTGTCTAAAGAATACAGCAGTAAGGACTGCTAATGAAATCTGTCAAGAGGTTTAGATCAACTGGAAGCCTCTTTATATCTGTATTTTTTATGTGTTTTTATCTGGAAGCTTCTGTGCATCTGTAGTTTCTTTTAGAGTTAATCCCTGCAAAGAGTACTGCATTTTACTTTGGATTGTGATAAACAGGAAAGGGTTGAAAGTAAAAATTATCTTTTAGAGTCCAAGATCAAGGGATTTTATTCTGGGATATAAATCAAACCCTTAAATGGAGAGGATAAATTTTCCTAGTTTAAATGGATGCCATACCAATGCCAGTAGCTTCAAGCTGCGAAAAAGTCCATTTCAAATTTCTTGACACCAAACAGGCCCTCAAAGCAGCCTCATACAACGTATTTGGGAGCTTACTGAGAGGCTGTTTGGTTCTGTGTTCTGTCTGCCTCCATGCAGACTCTCTTGACATTTGGATCCTGCCACTATGTAGGTCTCAAGCTGAAGTACATGCCACATTCTTCTAGCAGATTTGAGTAGCTGATGGATATTTTAATTGGTATTTCTTCACTTGCATATACCACAATTATGTTTTGGTTAATCTGTCCCATATTTTAAACAGAAAGATATGGAAAACTGCACTGAAAAAGACTTTAGAAGGAAATTCAGGTGTGATGTGTCTGCTTTGTACTTGTGCTATCTAGTATAGATTATTATTTCATGCTCCCTAATCATTAAGTATGAGATGCATTTTGAGATTGGATGATGCTTCTGAAAGATGTATCTCAAAGTTATGGATGAGTAATGCAAAGAGCATTGATAGCTTAATTCAGGAATTATATGTCTGAAAACTGTATAGCATAGTAATGGATGTCATCTTTGGCCTTCAATATTATGAAGCTCTGAAAGTGTTGTGAAATACCATCTGGTGAGACGATGAGGTGTATCTAAGATAAAATAAGCTTCAAATAACTCTGCCACAGAAGGAATATGACTCATGTTCTAGGAAATTTTCTCATTACTGACTAGGAACATAACAATGTAAAAGGAGTACTCTGTTTTATGCACAGATGGGCAGACACTCTGTAATATGGGCAGTGAAGGGGATCTTGATTGTGCTTGGCAGAGGCAGTGAGATTTATTGTGAACTAAGAAGTTGTTCTCTGGTTGAATACACCAGCTCACAGCGTTGGGTATTTGCTGCATCACTTCCCACTGTATTCACACAATGGGAACTCAAATACTCTGAAAAGCATCTTGTTACACAGTACAGCCAGAAAGATGAATAAATAATCAGAAGGTTCTGCTGTGATTTTAAAAAACCCATTATTTTTATTAAAGCAGGTATAATTCTTCAGCTGGTATAAATCAATAGCTTAAATGAAGCTTTGTTAATTTACTCCAGCCGGATATCTTGTTACTTGCTAGTTCGTGTCAAACATCCAGCCCTCCTATCATCATCTCCAGAAACCATTCAGCTCCTTATTTAAAGCATAAAGATCTGAGAGAAGTAGAAATTCTGATTGCAAGAGTCTGATCCAATTGACTTCATTGATAACATATGTGGCAGAGGTTTGGTGTACTAAATATGGAGAGATAAAAAAGGAAACCTCCAACCCTATAAAGACAAAGTTGGTTTGTTGTTGTTTTTTTTTTTTTTTTTTTTCCGAAGAAGGCAAAAAAAAAAGCCCAACTTCTATATCCACATACTGTTCAGAATTAAAAGGACTCTATAAACTTATTAAAACCAATCTTACTATTGGCAGGAAGCATTAAAAATATCATCAAATGTATTTTTACACTGAAATACAGGACATAACACCCAATGTGAGAGTCCATGAATCAAGTCTTCCAATCCAAGGATAATCACATTGGAAAGATTTACACAAATCTCATGCTATAAAGCTACTTACTCTGATATTTTTCTTATTGGATGTCTTAATATGTTACAAGCTTCTGTAACTCCTGGCTTCTATTCAGCATTGTCCAAGCTGTCACAAAAGCTTTCAAATCTAATCATGAAATGCAAACAAAACCATTGTATTGACATAAACAATGGCAGTTTAGTGACCCAGCCAAGAAAAAACACATTCACCTGTACTGAATAGAATTTGCAATGCTTTATTATAAAGAAATAAGGTAACTGAAACGTATCTGATCAAATCACAGGTCATAAAGTGTTACTGCTGTTTTCTATTGTCAGTGTTGGATATCTAAGCACTTATTTTGCCTAGGAAATACTGTAAGGTGTGATTAGTGGAAAATAGTGTAAATATAATAAATAGCCATCAGTGGACTGACAGGACATTGCTGAAGTTGTAGACTCTAATAGCAAAAAAGTGGCCTAACGATAACAAGATTTAATTAACAAAGTATGATTTGAGTAAAGAATCCCACCTTTCAAAGAAATCTGTTATGAAAATTGCTGACTTTTACATCAATCTGATAGAAATACAGTGAAATAAACAAGACCTTCCATGAGCAATACTTGAACTCACATAACTAGGGTTTGAGCCAAAGTCTATAATGTCAGTTCAATGAATTTTATACAGAGCTCGTTATTCTGTAAAAAAAAAAGCAGCAGAATGAGTAGTTTGATTACTTCGTTTAAAAGTTTTTGGGTATTCATGGGCCTTGTGTCACAAAAGCCCAAGATTCAAGTACTGAAGAAAACGTGAAGATTATCATTGTGAAATTTTATACTCATGAAGAAAATATTTTGGTCAAGAGAACTGACAGGTTGTTCCTTCCAAAACTAGGTCAAAATCAAAAGAGAAAGCCTACAAGATGCTGTAGTTAAGTTGAAATAAAAATCTTCTGAGCAATGGGATTCAATGAAGAAGCAGGACTTCTTTAAATTATTTGGTCTCTAGATTAAATTATCAAATTTATTTATTTTCTGGAATTCACATTTTTCATTTATTATTTGCTCACTACAGGGAAGTTTTATTAGTAGCGTTTTTTTTCTAACATGAACAACAATACCAAGTGCGGTAAATAATGATAGTCTGAGTACCACTAATTGTGATACATGTTGCAAAACAATGGTAAGTCTTATTTTCTGATTTCTTCATGATAATAATAATTTGAAATCAGGTACGGCTGATTAGATTACATTTGCAAATGACTGATCCCAAATGATTATTTACTCATGCAATTTGATATAGTTAGTTGTCTGTTCTGGCTTTTAGGAGTATATTGCAGGTCAGTGACTAGGTGCGATGATAAATTAACATACTGAAGCTTGCAGAATGATTGCTGAAGATGTTACGTGTGCCACCTTCTCCCTTGACACAAACTCATTCAGGACATTTTAAAACTGATTCATCTTTTGAAAAACTGCTGTGTAGCTAACTATTCCTTACACGTTGGTGGTCAACCAAGTAAGGCAAGGAAACAAATGGTAGATAATGAGTTATTCAGACTGCTTGTCTTGGCTTCTTTTCATTGTGTGTCACAGCAATTCATGTATCTGCTTTCAAGTATTTTGAACAATAGTATGTTTGACATGTTTCAGAAATCAAATCTGTCTTGAATTAAGACACAATCTTGCTCAAACCACAGTAGGTTTGATTTTGTTTGTTTGTTTGTTTTTTTTTTTAGTAATTTGCTTGAGGAACACAAGTCATAACCATCTAAATATCTCTTGTGTATCTAATAAATGAGAAACTAGATAATGTTCTCAGATATAATTCCAGTTCTTCTTCATGAAGTTTTCTAATGTCTGTGTGTTTTGTGTTAACTACAGCTAGAAAGTTCTAATCAGGATTTAAAAGGAATCACGTAACTTGGATTTGTTTGCTTCTGTGTGACTTCACCTTTTTTTTCTCCACCGTTCTGCTCTTTTTTTTTCCTGTGTTTTTTTTTTATTCCTTTCTTTTTTTTCTTGTTCTTTCATTTATTCTGTCCTCCAGCCTTCTTTTTTGGCTAAGGTTGCTTTGGCAGCAGGAGAATCACTGTGTTTTTGTTAATTCTGCATTTTTGCCACTCCATTTAATGGGGCCGTATTGGCTTTCTCCCTTGTTGGTACACTGTGGGTCAAGTGTAGGCGTGTGTATGCTTTACAAATTTATCCCCATCATTGCTAATGTCTGTCCAAGATGTTAGTAACTGGTGGTTTTGTTTGAAGGACACTTCATGCTGTAATTCTTGAGTGCAAATCACTTTTTGTTTCTTTTGTTCATTTATAATGAGAGACTGAAATGGAGCTTAAATAATTCCTTCAATGAATACATTAGCCCAGCTCTTCTATTGTGGTTGTTTAAGAACTGAAAATAATTAGCACAAAGCCACATTTCCTTCACAGAGCTTTAAAAGAAGTCAGGGCATTACCATTAAGATAATCATGAATTCAGTCTCTGTGGAAAGGCAGGGAGGAAAGGAGGAAAAGAAAAAAAAAAAAGATTAAATATATTTCAACACCAGCAAAAAGATTTCTGGTGGGAACATTGCACTGTTGAATAAAACATTCCCTTGGGAAATAAATTGTTTGGGTTCGTGTTTTGAGGCACTTTGTGAGTACCTTCAGAGAAGCCAAATAAGAACCTCTTTCTCTCTTTAAAAATTCTAATCCTACACTACAAACAGTAGCCTGTTTCCTAAGAGATGGGCTATTAATTCAGAAACAATAATATCATCACAGTTTGGAAGGGCTGGAATCAGAGAGCAATACTGTTAATGAAATTCAAGTCTCGGGAAAGTCTCTTTATCCCTTTCCACAGGAGTAAAGAGTTAGTTGTTTGTTTCTGTCATAGAGCTTATCCTTCCCAGGACATGCAATCCTATTTTGAGGTATCAGAAGTAAATGCTGAAGTAGTAAAAAATGCTATCTTAGGATTGTTTTAATTTGTAAATGTGAAAAACCCTTTTTCTCCATTTGAAAAAGAGCTGACAAACTGAGAATCAAAGCTGTAAAACGTAAGGGTTGCAGGGAAATAAATAGCTATGAACCATTTATGCCAAGGAAGGCCGTAAATATAGCTTCTAAATGTTCAAAAAACATTCTGTGTGACCAAAGAAAACTCCCCTTCAGAGCAAACTAATAGGAAAGAAGGGAGAAAATCCTGCTGATAGCAATTAGCTTAGATCTGTCAGACTTTTCTACTTTCAGTAGAGATGCTGAACTTCTTCGAGGTGTAATAAAGACTGTGCTGTGACTGCATGAGAGTTGTGTTTACAGTCACCCGAGTTTTCTTCAGCCTTCTCACATGGTGTTAAATATTGTCTGTATAGTGGGACCACACCACTCTAGCAAGTGACTGTCCAGCATGCCAGTAACGAAAACACTGATTTGAAAGCTGTCTGTGCCCTCATAATCCATTTTTCTTTGGGCTACAGTAACATTGGGAACTTAAACTTATCACCAGTGGCAGATTTATTACAGCAGCTTACAGTTTCCTTTAATTTTGTAGCAGTGTCATAGAAGTGAAAAAAATCACCTTGTCTGACCTCACTAAGAAAAGAAAGAAAAAAAGAAACTTTTGTTTTTATTGTGTTGGCAAGAGAACCATTTATTTGCGCCGAATCGAAACAGAATTAAGTTCTATAGAAGGGAAGAGAGTTTTCCTGGGGAAAACAACCACCTTTACAGCCATAGTTCAATCTGTGAAAATATAACAGTACAAGAGAAACAGAAATCTACAGTGAAGATATTATTACCTCTGCCTAAAACTCAGATTGTGATTGTTTTAGAATCTACCTTATCTCTCTGATCACATTGGACATGGATTCTTCTAGTCATTGCTTTAAAGCAAAAGCTGACTTCATGACAAAAAGGCTTCAAGTTATCAAACCTATTACAAATGCATTTACACAGCCTCTCAGATTTCCTGGGCCTATGGGGACCTGTTTGGGAAATTTTGAACATTTCTCAAGGACGGGTGTATTAATGTGTAATATAGAAACATACCATTTGGAGAGTAATATCCTTAATTAAATAGAGAAGTATCTCTGCATGTATTTCTCTGAAAAACGTAGTGTGCTAATACCCCAGAAATTCCCTGAAGGAAACATACAGAATAGATTTTAAACTGTGCATAGCTTTCTGGCTCTCCATGGAGTGTTGAGAATGATTAACAGTGTCAGAAACAGGCTATAAATTTTCAATTATTACATGGACTTTGGTAAAGACAAACAGCTTTCAGAATTTAAATTTGGAGCCAGATTATAATCACTTCTCAATTTGGAACCTGATATTGGGCTTGTACCCCTCTCTAGCCATCCTAATTCCATTTTGGTCAATAAAGAAAATTTAGATTAAAGCTGCAGCACAAAACCATGGAACACTAGAGGCAATGATAATAATTTTCTTATTTCAGAAATCCCAATGAGATTTATTAGAGATTTGCTTGAAGCACCAGTGGTACAAATTAAGTTCATTTGGCAGACAGCAGCTGCAGTAAAGCTCTTGTCACTCATATGAAGGTGTGAGACTCTTTCACTTGGAAGTGTGCAGGCAGTAAAGTGGAATGTTGTTAGCATTTATTGAGAGTAATTCAGAGTTGAAATACATGTGCAAGTTGCTATGCTGGTTAGATTGGGGTTTAAACCAAAAAAATGTGTTGCACTATAACTTGGCTTGTTAAACACCTGCATTCCTCATCTCTCACTATAAATGTCATTGCTACCTTTCTGGTATTTAATACCTTAATTTCTATCATATGCTTCATCTTCTGATTTCTTTGTCATAACATCCAAGAGATTCATGCCTAGGAATACTGCTAAAAAGAAAAAGTAATCCTTACATTGTTAGGACACTCTAGGCCTCTGAGGAAAATCCCCAGTAAGCTTAAAGAACCTGATTTTAAAAATAGTTTTAAAAATTAGTTTTGTTAGAAGAAGCATTTTTGAGAAACCAGTACATATTTTTTGCCTCTAGTTTTATTACATTAGTAATAGTTTTCTGGTTGCTTTAGCTTTGAATATCTGATGTAAACGAGACTTCAACTGAGAAACTGCCACCTTGAAACTACTGTGTTGTCTCTAAACAGTTAATTGAAAATATCTGAGGCCACATTTTATTTATTTTTCTGCTTCATAGGTGAGACCCTTTGTAATCCCTCACCTTGTTACATAAAAAGGTGCCATTGAAGAGATTCCTGTCCTGTATAGCTATTTCTGTGCCTCCTGAATTTAGCAAACTATGATTATTACAGCTTGCTGACAGAGAAGTATTACTCATTTACTTTATTTCTGGTCACAGCAAAAACAATGAAGCTACTTTCACCATGAGACAGTACTCAAGTGCAAGGAAACTTAAGACTCTGTTGGCTGGGTTGCAACCTTTCACCCTCTGGTTTGTATTAGGTCTTTATAGTGGTTTAGCCCTAACTGAACAATAACCAAACCACCCAGTTACTCACTTCTCCCCAACTCAGCAGGATGGGGAGGAGAATCAAGATTTGTAGAACTTTTTAGGTTGAGATAAGGACAGTTTAATAGAACACCACAAAGAGTAGGCAGTTACAATGATGACCAAAGGACAAAGAAAAATGAGCAATGCCCAACGTAACTGGTCACCGCGCTCAGCCAGGCGCTCAGCCTGATGCTGGAACTGCAGTTCCCGCACTGGCNCTGCTTCAGCTTCTCTGGTCTCAGCTCGGGGTGCATGTTCTTGTACGAGATCATCTCGTTCTGAAGAGCATGCTCAAGGTAGGAAGCTATTCAGTGACTAATACTATTTAGTTTAAGGGCTAGTCTCACCCAAAATCAAATGCCCCTGTGGTATGCATCGAACTTCTCCATCCTTTTGCATCACCCACCAAGTGTATCCAGGTCCTTGGGCAAAAATGATCCCCTGAATGGTAAGGTGGTAAGCTAACTATAGACTGTAAAACCTCGTACATGTAAAACCTTTATGGAAAGTGTTGTTTTCATCTTTTTTTAACCTAAAATTTACAGCAGAGGAGCTCAAGCAACCAACAGAAATAAATGCCCTGTATTTTATTACTAGATCCTTGCATAAAAAAGAGTCTTCTATATTAACAGTGTAAAGTTTGGATTCAAGAGCTCTTACATCTTTTCATTACCCCCTTCATGTTATGATACTCCCATCCCTCACTTTAATTTTCTTAGCTCATCCCCTTCTAGTGACCCCTTTAGAGCCGCACTAGCGTTGCCACAGCTCTGATCTCACCTGCCATCTGTGAGGGAGGACTTATCTCCTCCCAAACAGCAATACCAACTCAATTGTAGGGAGTGGCAAGGCAAATCTATGCTTTATCCTCCCCATGGACACTACATATGAAATTCATGGTGCTCTGAGGCCCTTCTTTTTCTCTGAACTTCTCAGCTAGGATAAGTAGAGCCAGGATAACTGTGACATCTGACTGTGAAAAAGGATGAATATAAAAACTATTCACAATAAAGCAGCAGAGCATGGACTTTCTTCATAGTAAAGTGAATTTAGTAATACTGAACTTGTGAGTAATAACAGAACTCCATTTATAAGTCTTGTGCTTGTCTTAAATACATGAGGAAATATTCTACCATTCCTGATTATAGTATCTTGTCCTTCAGACAAATTAGTAGAAAGAGATAACCAGAAACTCCTGAATTGCCTAAGTATCTCACATAACTTTATAGGACGAGAAATCGGTTTCTCATGTGTAAAAGTGTTTATGATTGTTAACACTTGCTTAATTCATCCTACAGTTGCAGTCTCTGTTGTCAAACACTAAAGTACAGAATACTGGCCATTTTGATAAAAGATACTGTTCTCTCAAGCTGAGACACCTTCAAAATATGTTGTGAAGTTCTGAAAACTGAAAAATTTACTAGATTTCCATCTGATAATATATTCCTTAATTCTGGTTGTTAACAACCTTTATGGATATTTCACATATGGTAGAATTCTTTATTGTCTAATGACAATGAACACCATGTTCAGCTCTGGAACCCCAATACAAGAACATGACCCTATGTTGTGGTTTAACCTCAGCTAGCAACTAAGCACTACACAGCAGCTAACGTACTTTTTCCTCTCCTAGTGGGAGAAGAATGAGAATAAGTTAAAAAAAGTAAAACTTATGGATTGAGATAAGAACAGTTTTATAACTGAAATGAAATAAAATATGATCATTACAATAACAATAGTAAAATAAATTATGATGATGATGATTTTAATTATTATCATTACTCTAAAAGATAGATAAAAACCAAGAAAGACAAATATTGCCCAATGCAGTTGCTCACCACTCACTGACCAATGCCTGAGCAGTGAGCCTTCCTTTCCTGCCAGCTGCCCCCAGTTTATGTATTGAGTATGATGTTCTGCAATATGGAATAGCTGTGTGGGTGGTTCTGGTCATACTGCCTCCCAGCTTCTTGTGCACTTACTTGCTTGTAAAGAACAGGAAACTGGAAAATGTTTATCTTAGGATAAGCACTACTTAGCAAGAACTAAAACATCAATGTGTTATCAACATTATTTTCAGATTAAGCCCAAAACACGGTGCTGTACCAGCTACTATGAAGAAAATTAGCTCTATCCTGGATAGATACCAGGACAACCAGGACAATCTGTTGAAGTGAGACCAGTGAAGAGTCACAAAGTTGATCAGAGAGATGGAGAACCTCTGGGTTGGACTAATTCAGCCTGGAGAAGAGAAGGCACCAGGGAGACTTTAAAACAGCCTTCCAGTTCCTAAAAGGGCCGATGAGAAAGTTGAAGACAGACTTTTGGAAGGACATATATTGATAAAACTAGTGATAATGGCTTTATAATAAAAGAGAATACATTTAGATTAGATATTAGGAAGAAGTTCTGCTCTGTGAGGATGGTGAGGCACTGGAACAGAGAGGTTCTGGATGCCCCATCTGTGGAAATGTTCAAGGCCAGATTGGATGAGGCTTGTGCAACCTGGTCTAGTGGAAGATGTCTTCAACTATGACAGGAGGCTTGAAACTAGGTCATCTTTGAAGCTCCCTTCTAACCCAAGCAATTCTGTGATTCTGTGAAACACAATATATTCTGTTAATATGTAAAAAAATCTCCCTGATATTTCACTACTTTCCAACATTTAAAATTTACTTGTTACCTTAAAACAAATGATGGGGGAGCATAAAGAATTACATGGGTTCATTTTTGTTATTTATTTCAGAAAGCGATACCAATGCCATAATAGTAGCTAGCATATCTTGATGAGTGTTGGTTAGACACTTACTGAAGAAACCATCTTCTTCTCAAGCAGCTTGCATGTCTTCCTAAACTTGAAAACAAGGGGTGTAATTCATTTAAATTATTTTGAAAACATGTTCATATTGAAGTTTGCTAGCCAAAGTATTTACGTATAAATTTTTTCCTGGCCCTCAGAAGTTTTAAGGTGTAACTTCTTGTGACAGAGCAGTCAAAATGCTGAACAAACATAGCAGTTCCAAAAAGAGCAAAACACACAATATTTTAACTGTTAATTGCTTTATAAACAATAGCTTTACTAACAACATATAAACTTATTTTCAACATAATTTCGTGTAAATGGCAGTTATTCATTAACTTTCTTTAAATGTATCTGTTTCATTAGTGGCAATGCTGACCTGTTTGAATGGCAAAGGAACTTTAATGAATATTTTAATCTTCCAGTCCTACTTACCTGGATATTATGATTGTATCTGTGGCAGAATTAAAATTTTGCTTTTCCCAATATCATGTTTTCCTTCTAGGTTTGTGGAGACCAAAATCAAGGAGCCGTTTTCCTGCGTGAATTTACTTTGATTCGGAGAGAAAGTCTTCATGACGATTTCCTGTCTGATTTGCTGAATAACCACAAAACAGACGATGCGGTAGGAATCTTCTGTTATTCTGAAGTGTTTGATGAGAAATGCTAGTTGAAATAGAGAGTTTTGTGATGCCTCTCATTCTGCTTGATCAATTTATTGAAAGTTAAAAAACAAGATTTTTCTACATAAAAAGATCACCCTTTTAGAAATTTTATTTTGGAAATTATATATTGGAAATTCCATACAAATAAAGATGAGTTCATAGAATGAGTGTCTAATGCATGAAGTTACATTATTTTAAGAACAGACGTTTTTGAAAAAAGCGTAGTCTTTTACTTTCTAATGAAAATTTTTAACACTCAGAGTCTTGGCAATCTAATTTGCTACCATTGTTTAATTTGCACATGCAAAGGGGTTTGTTTTTATTAAATGTGAACAAGTAAGTTAAATTCACATATTATACAAAAAATGAATTATACTTTGAAAATAATAATTTTATAAAATCCATCAAGGAATGTAACAAACAGGGACAAAAACTTTAAGAAAAATATATTTTCAGTCTCCTCTCTGTAGGCCTGTAAAGAATTTTTTTTCAGTTGTTGAAGGATTTCACGTCTGTCTAGCAGATATTTCTCTGATGTTTTTGAAGAATGGGAAAGTAAAGAACTCATTAGTCACGTTTAATCATGCTCTAATATGAAATATAGTATGCTATTTGATTTTAGACTGCAATAAATTTATAGGTCTGATATTTTCAAGGGCTAATATATTATGATGTCCAACACATTGAGGTTTAGCAGAAGTGGTGGTACGTTAGTATCTGATATTACCATGAACTGGTGATGTATTTTTGGGCTTACATTTCAAAAGAACGACTCTATAGGATACAAAACAAAAAGACAAATGGTTCTGGAGTAATAAAGTGCTGTCACAGCCATACGTACCACCTTTTTAATCAACTTTTCCTCATAGCCTTAGAGGGCAATGCCTGAAGCTATCTTTCTTAGTGCATGAGTGAGTGTTAGCCAGTTACCATAGGTGGAAGCATGTAAAGCTAGGACTTTGAAGAATGGAATGAATGTCTTTTGATAAGTCTTATTACTCAAGTCACGGAATCCAGTAAACAAAAAGAGTGAAGATATTAAATAATTCACTGTGCTTGTGCTAAACCATCTGCTTTCAAACAAGTTATCTGTAATGCTTTACAACTGCTAAAATAGAATTCAGATCGGGCAAAGCTGAGACTTTATTCTGTCCCTGTGGGTAATTTTATGGCAGTTTGGGATTGTATCGGGCAACTGTTTTGCTCTCAGGTCAATAAGAATTTATTGAACTAAGAGTGCTGATCTTATGCTACCCTCATCCACTATCAAGGAGGTAGGGCTGAAATTGTTACTCATGTCTGAAATTTTTATTCATTAAAATCCTTTATTCTCTTTTCCCACAAAGCAAGTAGCATTTTATTACCATTTTGTTGGTACCAGTGAACTATTTTGTTCTCTTTCCGAGATGTGCCAATCTTATGCCTGTTTATAACTATATCATGATTGTGTTCACACAACCAGAAAGTGCTCTGTAAATTGTTCATATATTTGACTTCAAGGAGGGAGGTTTATTATTATTATTTCAGAGGGGTGCTATGTCATTCCTATGATCTTTCTGTGTAGCTATGTATGTATGTATGAAAACACAGATACCCTTAATGAATATTACAGAGAAAATATGATGTTGCACTCTTCATTTAGATGTGAATTAAGGAACTTTTATTCCAACCTAGTCTCTTTGTGATATCATGTTCAACTACAGAAACATGTACTGTTTTCTCTGCATAACTGATTCCATAGGCAACAGGTAGTGTGGAAGATCTTGAAATAACTTTTCTGTGTTTTGCTTAAAGTATTTTAAATATATGTGTAGTCTCATGGCTTGTTTGCTGTGTGCTACTCAGACTCTGTTTCAAAGAAGCATTAATTTTAACAATGGCTTTTCTCTGGCACTTATTCTGTATTTCTATTTCTTAAATATTAGTGAATTTATTTTCCTAAATTTCTGTGGGATACACAGGATATTGTTCCTATTTTACAGACAGAAACTTAAAACATAGACAACCATTACTGTTGAAATCACTTGCTTTTCTTGAGTACTGTGTCTGAGACACAAGGATCCATTTTTTTCATCTCCCATGACATAGCAATATGTTCAGGATGACTATTGAACTCAGACGCAATCATGACTCATAACCATCTTTGTCTATCAAGCTGAAGTTAACATGTAGGACATCTACAAGATCAAAGAATATCACTAATGTATCAGAAAAAAAATCTGCAAGTGACTTGACTGGAGTGCTA
Source organism: Urocolius indicus (assembly GCA_013401255.1). Taxonomy (NCBI): domain Eukaryota; kingdom Metazoa; phylum Chordata; class Aves; order Coliiformes; family Coliidae; genus Urocolius; species Urocolius indicus. Next base: position 34,562 of record WBNH01006335.1, on the reverse strand, counting down.
CAAAAACTGTTGCAGTAGCTAGTTTTCCAGAATATAAAGCACAAGCTAAATTTCAAGCCAAATATTTCTCTGTTTGTAGGACCAATTCTTTATTTTTTCCCCCTGTAATTTCCACTCTGATTGTGCCTTATCTAATTAGAAAATCTGCTGCAAAGATGTTTTTTAACAAATGAGACATAGAAGAAACCTCCTTTATCATACTTCCCCAATAAATCTCCCAGTTTAGTTTATTTTAGGAGTCCTATGACTAACATAGGGTAGGCTTACCTTTTTGCAAGTTTTGCAAATCAGTATGCAATGAAAACTCTGCAGCTAGTGTTTAAATCATAATTTATAAAAATCTTTAGCCTTTATATTTTCCTCTGATGATGACATGAGCTAGTGTGATGCTTTATAGTCACATTCAGGCTGGTGATCCAGATTTAGACATTACTGTGAAGAATGTGCCTTTAAAAAAGACCACATGGCTATTTCTGTGTGTAGCTGACAGCATGAAAAAAGTTGACTTACTTCTGATGTTGAAAAGTAATATCACTATAGCTCCAAAACCATTTCAGGGGTGTCAGATAAGTCTCGTATGGTATAAATGAGAAAATAGCCACGTTCAGCAAGCAGACGTGTCAAGCTTTCTAGGTCTATGCCATAAAACTATTAGCTCTAATAATACCTTGCAATTACCAGCAAAGCTTGAAAGATCAAAGTAGTTTTCATTATTTGTTACCACTTACTACAGTAAATATAGCTAATGAGGAAATACACTACCTGCTTTTAAGGCAGTTTTAACCAATTGTTTTTAAGTTTTTGTGTTAAAATTGTGTTGTCAAATACCTTAGTTTGTGACAGTCCATGTCCAATGAAGAGTACAGAACAGTACATCACCTTTTATTGCTGCATCATAGTGGATGCCCCGCTTCTATACTCTGTGGGCTTTATCTCTGTCATTGGACTAGAGATGCTTTCCTTCTCTTTCAATTATATTTCCATAATTTCAAATAATGTGATTTAACTTATTAATACTGTAGCCGCTAGGTCTTAAGAGTTTTCATTTCAATATAAACACCTAAGTTTTAACCCAAGTCTGTTGGCATAGTCCTACCACCATTAACTTCAGGGGGGAAAATTACTAGAAGCCATAGGAAAATTATGTTTTTATCATTTTCTGTCTCATGCAAAGGCTATAGCTGAAATTACACTAACTAAATTCCTCAGAAGGAGCCACTAAAGTATGAAAATCACAATTTCTAAATTATCTTGGTTTACTTTCTATTTCTGGAAAAAACATACTCAAAAATAAGAACTAGGGCAAAATAATTAAATATGGGGCACTTGAGTTTAGAATGTTTACTAGAAAAACATAGCATGAAGGAAATCCCAACTTTTAAGGACATCCCCAAGGTTATTCCTCTACAATTTTCTGAAAGTTCCTGTTTATATGTTTCTGAAAGTTGGGGACAATAATGTTTGGGATTCACAAATCCTGAAGCAACTCTATGTTTGTCTCATGATTCAACCCACATTTGTAACTACTCCTTACCCACTTGGAGATTTAAGCATGGACTGTTTTCTGTGAAAACAGTCTCCTGCTGAAAAATGTCTTGAAATGCTTTTCTGTCTACACTGGAAAAAAATTGTTACATGTTTACTCCAGACTAAAGTGCTTGAAGCTAATCAAAGTTTATAGCTTGTTCACCTGCTTTAAAATGAGAAAGTATGAAATACGTTTAGGGATCCATGCATCACTGAAAACAAAAAATAGGATGGACCATTGGTATTTCCTACTTGTGTTCATTTTAAATGTCTACAAGTCCTCAGATACCAAAAGGTTCTAAGAGTTTCTTGTTTGTTTCTCTCATAGCCTATTAATATTATTTACATTCCTTTGAAAGGAGAAGCATGACCATTAAATGTTTTGGATCCCTAACTGTTCTTATATTTTTCTTTTTCTGTTAGAAAGCCAATCAAGACAATACTGTTGAGAAGAAAAAAACAAACAAAAAAACCCAGAAAAACCAAACAAAAATATATTACATTCCAAAGCTTTGAATCTAGGTCCATTAGCTGCCAAAACTGTCCCATGACTGTATCTAGTACTGGAACTGACACAGGGTAAAGGGACGCTTTTAGAAAGATTGAGTTTTAGCCTTGCCCACATTAGGAAACTGAAAATTTGAAACACAACTGCAGCATTGTTTGTGTAGTGGTATAAAACAATGTTTGGTCTACCACAGTACTTAAACAGAGTTCTATTTATTCATATCTGTTCTAGATACCTCTTCCCTACAACTGAAAATTTCCCTAGTTTTCATCACATTAAGTAGCTTTTCTATTTGCTTCATGGAACTACTGTAATTTTTTTTTCATTACATTGTTTCTGCTCTATATGAACTTAATTCAAATAACTAAGAGTGTATTTTAAGCTACATTACAAAGCTTCTCTTTGTGCAAGTCTTGCTTCTGCAAAAGGTCTTTTGAAACCATAACTTGCAATGGTAGTGTAAATAGATCATGAAGGCAATTAGATAAGAAGAGTTATTGCATTCAAAATGTGTACAGTTTTAGTTTTTCAAAGTAAACACACAACATCACTGCTTTGTATGGTTTCATTTCATTAAAATGAAATTCATTTTTATATAATTTTCAAAATTTATGTCACAATTTTAATATTTTAATTTTAATTATTTGAGGTATGAGTGAAGGCAAAGCAAGTAGATGAAAGAATAATATAAAACATGTCTAGCAAGGAAGAGAGAATACTGACCTAAAGTATTCCAGACTTTTTCCTCCACCTGAGATCATGAACTTTACCTTGAATTTTTCTATAGAAGGCTGTCGTGGTTTGGCCCAGCTAGCACAGCAACACCACAACAGTCTCTCGCTTGGTGCCCCCATTCACCCCCACCCTTGTTAGGATGGAAGAGGCCCCAGCGAAATGGGAGTAAAAAGATAAGCAAGGTTGTTGTGGATTAAGACAGGGACAGGGAGGGCTCACTGCCAATTACGGTGCTGGGCAAAACAAACTCCAGTACTCGACTTAGGGAGGAAAGTAGGAAAGTTTATTCTACAAGAAACAGAATGGAATAAAAGCAAAAGAGAGTAGAATGATGAGAAAATTACAACCAGCACTTTAAGATCTCCCTCTCCCATCCCTCCTTTCTTCCCGGGCCCAGCTCACTGCTCCCGATATCTCTACCTCCTCCCCCCTCAGCGGCTCAGGGGGGCAGGGAATGGGGAATGTGGTCAGTCTCTCACAGATGGGCTCTGCCGCTTCTGTCTTCTCAGAAGAGGATGACTCCTGGCATTCTTCCCCTGCTCCAACACGGGGTTCCTCCCCCGGCACAAAGTCCTTAGCAAACTTCTCTGGCATGGGTTGCTCCCAGCAGCTGCGGCTTCTGCCGATATGGGTTCCCTCTCTCGGGACAGAGTCCTTGGTAAATATCTCTGGCATGCATTCTTCATCACAATTGCAGTTTCTTCTACCGATACGGGGTCCCTCTCTCGGGACACAGTCCTTGGTGAATATCTCAGCTTCTCCAATTCTCTCCACAGAATGCAGGGGAGTCTCTGCTCTGGTACACCTCCTCCTCTCTTTCATCACTGACCTTGGAGTCCGCATGGTTGTTTCCCTCACTGTTCCTACTCCTTACACCACCACCAGCCAGAAGAAAAGGACAGAAGGAAGAAGCAGGATGAAGGTGGAGGAAGAAGTCTCCTCTTCCAGCTTATTCTTAAAATGTGATTGTGGAGGTGTCTAATTGGCTCAGCCCCAGAAGTGAGTCTGGCTCAGAGTTGGGATGAGTTGCAAACAAATTCTTACAGGCACCATCTTTATAGCCCCTTCCCCCTTACTAGAAAAGGCTGGCATGTCAAACCATGGCAAAGGCAAAACATGAGTGAGTAGAGCTGTAATCTTTTAATAACTAGGGAAGATGAAATGCTCAGCTCATTTAAATCTTTTGAAGGAAAGTGCATCTTTTTGTTGGACTTAGACTACATCCTTGTCTAAGAATACCTTGTCCTACTGCTAGGCAAATGTTTGCTGATTTTCTATGTTACAAATATTAACTGGCAAAACTAGTAAAAAATATATTTGCATAGCTTTAGTTGCTTGTAAGTCTACTTTTTGTCATACCTTCATATTTTTGTGTTGGACTGGTTTTCTTTCTTTCTTTCCTTGTGTGTGTATATATAATATGTGTATGCCATATATAGTTAATCACAGATGTAGATACACAAACATGCACCATTATAACGTGCATATGCCCATCTAGATGCCATGATTGCAACATGAGTGTCAGTAGTCTTAAGTAATGACATTTTCACAAGTGCTCCATACTAAGTTATCTGAAACAGACTAAAGGAACAAGTCACACCTTATTCCTTCAGTTTTGCTTTTCCAATACCTATAAAAAGATTTCTGAACTATGGTCTGTGGTACTTTAGGACTGCAGACTTTTTCAAAAAGGATTCTCTTGCTTCCCAGTTGTACAAAGCTTTCTTAGCTGCACTAAGAGTAGGCATAGAGACTTTGGGATCAGCACTGCTGCTTACAGTTAATAAAGACTGTCTGCTGTCCTCCACCCTCCACCCTCTCAGCATTACTGCAAATGAAAGGGTGATTATTTTTTTTTTTCCATTCCCTGTTCACATGGTCCCAGGCAGCCTTCTAAGGATCCAGGCTGGAGAATCTAGCCTAGGGAGCTTTGACTATCTAAGGGAGAGGTAGTACATCAGAGGAATTAAAGAATGTTAGAAATGCTTACACTTTTTCCTTTTTGGGTCACACTAAGCTGTGCCAGGGCATTATTCCTAGAAAAATTATGCTACTGAAAAATCACTGGCAAGGTTTAGAGTCTAAATTTAGGTTCCTGACCTAAAAGTAAGTCTGTATGCCTGCATATTTCTAGACTGTCTTGTGTACCATCATATCCTAGCCTGGCTTATAGAGTTGCATCTGGTCTAGTACACTAATAAAGAGTTTTAGAAACTCACGTTCCTGAACTGTATTAAGTAGGACACTACCAACTTCATTGTCAACAAAAGGCACTGGTGGATGAGTATATACTTTATGCCAACAATCAAAAGGCTTGGATTCAAGTATCTTCACTGTCCAGGACAGAAAGTCTGTTTCCTTTTCTCTAGGTCTCCTTCCGTTTCTCTCTCTTCTCTCTCTCTGCCTGTCTCAGATATTAATGGGATCCTCATCTCATGGTTGCCATAAAGCTTACAGTGGTGGTATTTCAGACCATACACTTTTCCAACTAACTTTGTACAGGCATACGTAGACAGAAGTCATATGTTTTCCTGTGCACGTAAAACACCAGATGGGTTTGTAGACCTACCTAAAAGTCGTCAGAATCAAATGGCTGTTGCAGAACAGTTTTGTAGCATTTACTTTGCACTTTATATCTAGATTTAGAATGGAAATTACTTGAAAAGCTATGAATGGATGACCACAGAGTCATCCTAAATTGCTCATCCTCAATTGCAGTATCATTAGGCACAATGTGGTTACGATAATCAGTTGCCACATACTGAATTGTTAAATCATGATGAATGTGTTTAATCTGTTGGCATTTTTAATTAACATTCCATAATTGTCTTATTAAATCCTTATTTGAGGGAATACATTCAAGTATTCATTCAAGTGAGCTTCAGTCTTATTCTTGTGTGCTTTCCACACTTCTCTTCCTTGTAGCTTTCAGATTATTAGTGTGGGCTTGTATCCAAATATGTTGGCTGTACTCCATTATGCCTTACAACAGGATGTTTGTCAGTCTGATCATACCAGATTATTTGCAGACTTTTGGGAAAGCAAGCAGCAAAAGATTATTGTTAGAGTCTAAATAGTGTGTTTATCAGAAAAATTCTGCTACAAGATATAGGACATATCTAGTTTTGAAATGACAATCCTCTGGAATAATTTTTCTGCTACACAGGAACTGTTGCTGGAGCGGGGTTTCAAATTAAATGTATTGAACTTTTGCATCATCTTGTACAATCATTTATGCCTACAATATCTTATCCAAAGAACAGTAGTTACTTGTCATTCTACAGAGAGATTACTATTTGAATGGGAAACTGACTTGTGTTTCATGTAGGTTTTTGCTCTATGTCATCCTTACCTGAGCTCCTTCAGCAGCAACAATATTTAGTTTTTCATATTCCTCCGCTGTAATAGTGAGGGCTCTGAAACAGTCTCTTTTTTATTTTTTTCTTTTTAATGTGAATGTACTATGGTAAATATTTATTATAATTCCTATTTGTGATGAAGAGATAAATGAATCTGTATTCAGATCAGAAGATAATGAGACTTGGACAAGAAAAAAAAAAAAAGAAGAGTGGGGTATTCTCCCTCCAGGAATTCATTTTTGAGTGTAGTGCTTACTCTAAGTTTTTTGTGCAGAGATGAGTTTTCCCTATGCTCTAGTGGATGACAGAAACAAATCTGTTGACCACTCCCTGTGTACTGAATTCAGCTTTCAGATGCTATATAACTTGCAGCTTCTGGACTAAGACTTGGACCAAGAATTTTATTGACAATTTATGAGAAGTAAAAGATGGGTTTAGTGTGGTCAAAGAACTCAGAGGCAGTTCCTTCACTTGCTGAGAATTTTTACTTCTTTCCAGTCGTCAGGAAAAAAAAATCTGTTGCATTCTCTATTGCAAGAAAGGGATGGTGTGTCTTTTATTCCTGCATATATTGCTCACTAATTGTGTTATCTTCATGAGGTAAACTTCTTTTGACTTCTTAAACAGGGGTCATGATAAAATAGATGTATGTACCATGTATGGTAGCCAGAATAAAAAATAATCAAATGGCTTATTCTTTTATATTTTACAAGATAGTCTGCTAAACTTCGTGCATGGCAAAGGTTTTTCTGAACTTCAGAAAACAGTCCTGTATTTTAATTTCAATTATGAATTTACAGTACACTGACTTATGCAGACATATACTTCTTGTATCCAAAAAACCCTATTTTATTTGTGTTAACAAAGGTTCTTACCTACTGTGATGTTTAACCAAATCTGCATTTCAACATACTGCTAGGAATGCCTACTGTTATCATATGTAGATGCAGCTCAGTCATTTAGTTTCCTTTAGTATCTCTGTGCCTTAATGTCCATAAGAAACTGCAAAATAATGTTATCAAAATTATTTTGTACTATATCCATTTTATCAGCTTTGACATACAAAGTGGAAGAAAAAACACTTCAGCAAGCTCCACTGACTTTGCATAGTTTACAGCAAAGGGAAAATTGTGTGGTTAAATCTTTATAGACCATTTCATGAGTGTAAAATTAACTTTATCATAATTTATAGTTGCTCTGTTTGCATTAACTTGGTGATGTACATATGCATAATGTCATATCAGCAATTGATTTTTCATTCATGTCTCTTTGGCAGCATCTCCTGGGTTTTAATTTTCTATGCTTTTCTCAGCCTTTGTGATGATATATGAGCATTAGGAAACTAGATAGTCACAGATAATAATAAAAAGATTTAAGAGATTAGGAAGATGTAGGGACTAGATAAGTCTTTGTAAAAAGAAATTATAAACAGGGTATGAATTGCTTGAACTAATGAACTAATAAATGGAAAGGCATCAAAGATTGAGTGGAAAAAGGTAATGATTCTGATACTGAAGAAAAAAGCCCAACAGATGTGCATGTGAGGATTTAGACACTTGCATCGGGGAAAATTCTGCAGCATGTAGAAAGTGGACAAATGCCTCAGAAAAGAGAAATTCAAAGAGCAAATTGTTTAAATAATGAATACATGGTTTTAATCATGAATATGCATAAGCCTGTGCAACATTATGGCATAGTTAACACTAAACATGTATTTGATTATATCAATGGATCATTAAAAGCTGGCTAATTAACAAATGTGACCCTCTTTTGTATTGCTGTTTTCCATACAGAAAGTGGACTGTATTTTCATCTCTGTTTCCTTGTTTACGCTTCAATGGTGGTGTTAACTGCGTGTGGGTTTTATCTTTTTCTACCTAGATTTGCTTGAAAATTTGTTGTGAAAAATATTTTATTTAATGTTTCTATTTCTGGTACTGGGATCTTTGTTTGACAGTAATTTTTCTACTAAATTACTAAATATACTAAATTCTAATAAATTGTCTTATAGAATTGATACAAATTTCACATTGTCTGCAAAGGGCTGCAGAAGTAGAGACACGTGCTGAAGCCTTTTACTGCTTTTAGCTTTGGGGATAAGGGATGTTGTTTCTTAGTGACAAGAACTACTCAACACTAGGGAAGATGTTCCATTGATCTTAATTAGAAGCTACAGTGATGACATTTGAAGCCACATTCCCAATATAAGATTTAAATATAATTTGATAGTTACGCTTCTCATAGAATAATAGAATCATTTCATCTGGAGGAGTCCTTTAAGATCATGAGTCCAGCCTTTATCTGAGCCCTACCAATCACTAGATCATTTCCCTAAGTACCACATCCACCCGTCTCTTAAACACTTCCAGGGATGATGACTTCACCACCTCCCTGGACAGCCTGTTCCAATGCCTGACAACTCTTTCAGTAAAGAAATTCCTCCTGATATCCAGCCTGAACCTCCCCTAGTACAATTTGAGGCCGTTTCCTCTTGTTCTATTGCTTGTTACTAGGGAGAACAGACCAACCCCTGCCTCACTACAACTTCTTTTCAGGTAGTTGTAGAGAGTCTCTCCCCTGAGCCTCCCTTTCTCCAGGCTAAACAGCCCCAGATCCCTCAGCCGTTCCTCATATGAGATGTGCTCCAAATCCTTTACTAGCTTGGTAGCCCACCTTTGGATCCTCTCCAGCACCTCCATGTCCTTCTTGTAGAGATGGGCCCAAAACTGGACACAGTATTTGAGGTGCAGCCTCACCAAAGCTGAGCACAGGGGAATGATCACTGCCCTCCTCCTGATGACAACACTGTTCCTAGTACACACCAGGATGCCTTTGGCCTTTTTGGCCACCTGGGCACATTGCTGGCTCATGTTTAGTTTGCTCTCCAGCAGAACTCCCAGGTCTCTCACCATAGAGCTGCTGAATGCATGGTTATGAATATACTATTCATAATCATGAATAATAATACCAAAGTATTGTGAATATAGACAGAAATTAACCCCTCTTGATTTTTTTTCTGTTGATACTTGTTAGAATCAGGGTGGCATAAATAAACAGTAAATAAAATGAAGCATTTTGTTATTATTTACCTCTCTATCAATTATTTATTTGTCCTTATTTGTCACAATTCTGAAATCCTTCTTAAAAAAATTTTAATATCTTTTTTGTTTTTCCTGTTGCTATAGCTGGACTCATTGTCTGTTATCTCTTCTCTTTCCCTTAATCTTAAGGGATTTTCTGCTTCTATGAGATATAAATAAATTAGGATATGTGTTAACCAATCCTTACCAGTTTCCACATTGTTTTTTTTCAATCACTCTGTCTTAAATACTATTTCCTGAATGCCAGTACTATAGCTTATCTCTGAAAACTCTGTATGAGACACAAGTAAAGTTAAGGATATTTGAGTATAATCTGTGAGGCTTTTGTATGTCAGAAGTGTGTTTCTCTTACTTTTGAGCAAGTTGTCTTTAAATTTGGAGCATAAAGATAAAAAGGGAGAAATAAAAAAATAAGAGATAAATAGAAAATACTTGCTGTGACAGGAAACATCATGCTGTAATTCATCTTATAAAGCTCTTAGGACTCATCAAAATTCTATATAAGGTGTTTACTCTGCTACTTTTAAAGAAAGCTTTTTTAAAGCCTCATTGCTTTGATAGCTAGAAATATTATTTCCAACTTTATTTATGTTAGGTTTTCCATTTATCTTACAGAAGATTATCTTGCCAGATTATTTTTTATGTATATCTTTCAAACCTCTTGATGTTGTGGGATTGATAGATAACTTTCTGCCTTCTGATTTGAGTCCCTTAGACTTTCTTACACAGTTGCTTACACTTTTTGCTCTTTTTTCTTGTTTTGCAGCATGTGCAATACCCTCCAGCAGCTATATACTAGTCATAATTGCAGGTCCCCAGGGTGAGAACCCTCTCAACCTTTAAAAGTCTATTTGTCTTTTGCATCAGAAATTATACTTTGTCTATTACACTGCCTGGCATCCTTCCTTAAGGGCATGTTCTCTTCTTCCACATCCAAGCTACAGTCGTGTAACATCTGTTTAAGCATATATTAGTATACTTTTAGTCCTTTTTATTCTTTGTCCAATATACTATCGCTATTTAATTGTTTCCTTTATACTAATCTGTACCACAGCTGGATGAGGAACATGTGTGTCAAATGTCAAATGAAATATCAACTCAAGTGCGTAATTTCTTAAGCAATAAAGCCTATCAATTTTCATCTGCAATGACTTTTTCAGAAAAGAGAAGAATTGTCACCAGATCACAAAGTATGGTTTCTACTAAGAGACATTGTCCATACAACTTCATCCATAGTATATGCATTTTTCTTAAAGAGGAGTGTTATACATAAAATTATTGAAGATGTTTAACATTACCTATTAAGTGGAAAAGCAAGTTTGGGGAGGCTGCAGAACTGTGCTTAAAGGAAGTTTTAGAGTAATCTTTAAAAGAAAAATATTTTTCAAGGTTTAAAAATCATCAAATTACAAGACCATTTAACTTTAGTTATTTTAAAATATAATATTGGTTTTGAAGTTAGCTGTAATTTTATTGCCTTCATTTGGCTTTTATGTTAATTTTGTATTAAAAAATATGCATCTGTGAATACAGTCTCTGTGAAGTCTGATTCCAGAACACTGGATTTACTGTCTGCTAGTTGCTTTTGCATATCCATGAAGGGCTACAAGTGAAAATTTCACTGCAGAAATCTTTCTCCCTTTCCTTCTCTCTTGAGAAATGCAATATCATAACTGACTGTGTGAAATGATATACGATGTGAATTGCCCTCTGAGCTGCAGAGGAGCTGAGTGCTTTAGAGACATATAACTGAATAATAATGGAGATTAATGAAGATAGATGCAGTAAAAAGTCTGCTGTTAATAGAAGTATTTTAAAAATGTGCCATCAAACTGAGAAATGAATGGTCTTAATGTTAAAATGAAAAAGAGAAAAAAAATTAAGAAGTGCAGAGCAGCCTAAGGAATGATTTTTATTTTTTTTTTTAAGTACTGGTGATCAAGAAACTATGGGTATTACACAGGAAGAAGTTACATTAGAAGTTAGATTATCTTATCATTCCAATTTCTACAGCAGAAATTTAAATTCTTTAGTACTTTATTCAGCATATTGTCGAATGTTTTACCCAGTCGAGTTTCAAATGGATTAAGCAATGGATATGGAAAATTCAATGGTATTTTTCTGGCTCATTTCTGTGGAACTTAAGCACAAAAGATGAAATTCCAAAAGGTGGTCGATGCCCTGAAGGAATACTTGGATAAGGAGCAATGAATGCTCTGTAAATATGCTTAATGATGAGGCTGTTGATAGAAGAGTGTGAACATGCTAATGCATGAAATCACATCCCTCAGTAATGAATGAACAACCAGCAGAGAATGCTATTACATTTGCAATCTGCAAGTCTGAAAGCAGCCCAGCTAAAAGAGTCTTGATGGAACTTGAATCCTCAGTCTTGGGGAACACACATATATTTCTGAAATTGTCTCTATGGCCAGTAGAAATAAGAATAACTTCTTAATGTGTTTTTGTGAAGGACCTGCAGAATGAGAACTTCATAGGTCCACCTACTTTTACAGACTAGAATAATTGCAGGATAAGTGGACAAAAAGGTTTCTACATATCCAATTGTATTGGGTTCTCATGGCAAGAATTTGGGAGGTACAGAGCTAGCTTCTGTGAGAAGCTGCTAAGAAGCTCCCCCTATCTCCAATACAGCCAATGCCAGCCAGCTCCAAGACACACCTGTGGCCAGGGCCAAGCCCATCAGCAACAGTGGTAGCACACCTGGGATAATTTATTTAAGAAAGGGAAAAAAAAACCCAGACCCCACACAATAGCAATTGCAGTTGGAGAGAGGAGTGTGAGAGAAATAACTGCAGATACTGAGGTCAGTGAAGAAGGAGGGAGAGGAGGTGCTTCAGGTGCCAGTTAAGAGATTCCTCTGCAGCTCATGGTGCAGCCCATGGTGAGGCAGGCCTGGAGGAGCCACCTGAAGCCTAGGGAGGACCCCATGCTGGAGTGGGTGGATGTGTCCAAAGGAGGCTGTGACCCAGTGCTGGAGCAGACTCCTGGCAGGACCTGTGGACTCTTGCAGAGAGGAGCCCATACTGGAGCAGATCTGTTGGAAGAACTTGTGATCCTATGGGTAACCCATACTGGAACAGTCTGTTCCTGAAGGACTGAACCTAGTGGAAAGAACTCATGCTGGAGTACTTTGTGAAGAACTGTAGTCTATAGGAAGGACTCACATTGGAGAAGTTCATGGAAGACTGCCTTCCACAGGAGGGACCCAGTGCTGGAGCAGAGGAGAAGTATATGGAGTCCTTGCCCTGAGGAAGAAGGAGCAGCATAGACAATGATGAACTGATGACAGCCCCCATGCCCTGTTTCCCCATGCCACTGAGAGGGAGGAGGTAGAGACAGCAGGAGTAAAGCTAAGCCTGAGAAGAAGGGAGGGATGAGGAAAAGGTATTTTAAGATTTAGACTTCTTTTTTTCATTATCCTACTCTGATCTGTTTGGTAATAATTAAACTAATTTCCACAAATTGAGTTCTGTTTTGTCCATTACCATATTTGATGAAGGATCTGTCCCTGCCCTGATCTTGATCTATGAAGCTTTTTTTATATTTTCTCTCCCCTACCTAGCTGAGGAAGGGGAATGACAGACTAGCTTTGGTGGGCACCTGGAGTCTACGACATCAATATATCACCTTGTATGGAAAGACCATATAAAAATGTTAGCAACACTTTCTTAGTGCACTATCTCATTCTCTGTGAAAAGGACAAGAGAAATCTCTCCTGTGGTAGCACCTCACTAGTAGTGAATTTTCTATTTTCTGAGCCTGAGAGAACAGTGATTCTAGTAGAGCCAGCTGCTGAGATTACCTCTAGCACAAATATTGTCCACCTAGCTATAATCTGACCTTTCATTTAGCAACAGAATGTCCAGAAGAATTCCTTAAAGAGAACAGGAATCAGTCTCACTGATTAAAGATCTAGAAGGTTTTTTTTAATTTAGCAAACCAAAGTAAGGTGTCCCAGAATTCACATTATGCACATTTGAAATTCTTAAATGACTATGTATATGTGCACAGAAATTATCTGCTTAACTATTGTAAAATATCACAGTGTCATAGAACTGTCATAACACTTGTATTTGTTGGAAGAATACCATGACATTATCTGCAGCAAATATTTACTTATTCAGATTTAGACTTTTTTTTTTTCCTCCTCTACAATAAAGATAACCAGATACCTTTTCTGTTTTTCTTCAGCCTTTGCCTTTGCAGACTTTTTTTTTATTTGTTTTTTTTTTTTAGTTGCTATTCCTAAGCTATTTTACTTGTACAAGGCATTCAAGACTAGATGGCATGGAATATCTTAAGCTTCTTTTTATCCTCAAATACATGAAAAGGAGACAACAAAGTAATCAAAAGTATATACAGTTGGATCTTACCTGGAAGTACCATCAATTACCATGACTGAGCCTAACTAGCAGGTTTCACCCCAAATAGATCAGTGCTGTTTCACCTAGGGCATGAGATACCTCTTTAATCTTTTTCTCCCACCATCTCAGTTCTTTTCTCAAGAAATACCTTTTCTGTTTTCTTTGGATCATGACATCAGAAAGGCCTTTTCATAACCTCTCAATGACATCTAGAAATAGCATCTTAAGCCATAAGCCTCTTTATTCACCATTCTTCATCTTCTAATTATTTCTCTTTAGTTACTTTGACTACTCTTTTTCCATTTTTTTTTCAAAACAAAGTTCATTTGAATTAGGTTGATGTAATCAGCCCATTAGAAAAAGGTAGTTTGACTATTATCCTTGTTTTTAAAGACAGTGCACCACATTTCTCATTAACAAATTTGCATTGAATTAGGACATCTGTTGATGTTCTTTGTAGAGGTAAATTTTGATTACTCAAGTTTTATGCTTGGGAGTAAAAATACACGAATGAAATATTAGATTTATTTGCAGGTAGAAAAAGATTACATTATGAACCATTCAAGGTTTTCTGCTTTGCAGCATTTGCAATATATCTGATTTTAAGTGGATGTCGTAAACCAGTCGCATGAAATGTTCTTGCAAGATGTCTCTTAAGAGTGGAGTTTAACACTGATATAAGGAAAAAAGGAGTCCTGCATATGGCTGAAATGAAATAAAATCTCAGTAGTAGAAAGTGTTTTAGAAAAGTGTTGAAAGTATAGAAAGCATTTTACATTTTTTTCAAGAGATACAATGGTGTTTCTGCCATAAATATTGCCCTCATTTTTATCATTTTTGTATCGTTTACATGATAGGCCATATTTGTTCCTATTGCAGCTCTACTAACATCAGATGAACTTATAGCAGTCTTTTAATGTGTTATTTCTTACAACTTTTCTGAATTTAATAAATCTGAATTTTATGTGGTTATTGTGCTGTGTACTTACATGTAACAACTATATGCCTTTTTCAGCATTACCTTTAATTTCAGAGATGTACTCTTGCTAATAGCAATTTTCCTTTGAATCCATCAAACTGTATCTTTTTTTCAGGAACATCTCATTTTTCCCTATTTCATGAGATCAGTTATCAGCTGACTCATCAAGTCAAACAAGAAACGTGACTCTTAAAATCCAAAAGGTTGGTGCAAGGAGGGGATTTTTTGTCAAGACTTATGTCAAGGAGGTGAAGATAAATTGATATTTCTTAAAAAGACACTCCTTTTTTGTTTAACTGGAATTCATATGAGTTCATTCTTCCATTGTGGTACATTAGCTCAGACTTTTTTTCCCATGTCTTCCAGTCATTAACATTCTAGGCATCTTAACCAACAAAATGTCCAACAACAAGTGGAAATTAGGAAGACTTGGAAGTTTGTAAAACTGGTAAGACAGTTATGGTTACAAACACGTCTTTAAATACATACCATAACCCTAAACACTTTCTCTCAGCCTGAAACTGCTCTGTGGTAGAAACTGTTTACGTGCACAGAAATCAAAGATAATCCTTGCCTCAGGGAGATGACAGTCCAAAGTAAATCAGGAAGAGGTGTATCGATGCAGAGAGTTGAAAAACACCTCTGGGTTAGACAGAGCTGAAAACAGAACTACTGTTTTCTAACTGCTCATCTCAGCTGATAAAGGAGCCTGAAGCCTAACGTGACCTAAATGTAAATATAAACGCTCAAAGAAGTTTTGCTATACCTTGTGTTTTTCAGCATTCACAGGCTTGTGAAGAGCAATGAACTTGTTAACTACAGTAGTCATGAACTCCTTCAGATGGTCTCCCCTTTACTTGACAAATGATTGTACTATTGTCTAAAAAAGTACTCTGACTTCAGCATTGTTAGTCTTAATTTGCTCAGATGCTTTTTTGATTTGTATTCTCTGACCTGACTTCTGAAAAAAATCTTAAAGAAGTCTTATGTATCCAAACAGGTCCTCAAGGTCAAATATAATATTTCAAGATAGATGAAGAAAGTGGTAGTATTACTTACCAGCAGAAATCTATATTGAGTTTCCTCCCATGTGGTAATTTTTTATATTGGGTTGAAAACAGGTTAAAGACTTGTTGAAAAGCTGTCTCGCATAACATCCTCATCAGAAAGCTCAGGCAGTCTGGCTTGGATGAGTGGGAGGGTGAGGTGGATTGAGAGCTGACTGAATGACAGTGCCCAGAGGGTGGTGATCAATGGCACAGAATTGAGTTGGAGGCCTGTGTCCAGTGGAGTTTCTCAGGGATCAGTTCTGAGGCCAGTCTTCTTTCACATCTTCATCGACGACCTGGATGAGGGGACAGAGTGTACCCTCAGCAAGTTGGCACCTCAGCAAGATGACACCAAACTGGGAGGACTGACTGATTCCCCAGAAGGCTGTGCTGCCATTCAGTGGGATCTCAGCTGGCTTGAGAGCTGAGCGGAGAGAAACCTCATGAGGTTCAACAAGGACAAGTGCAGAGTCCTGCATCTGGGGAGGAACAACCCCATGCACCAGGACAGGCTGGAGGTCAGCTGGGGACAGCTGCTGAAAAGCAGCTCTGCAGAGAGAGACCTGGGAGTCCTGATCGATACTAAACTAAACATGAGCCAGCAATGTGCCCTCATGGCCAAGAAGGCCAATGGCATCCTGGGATGCATCAAGAAGAGTGTAGCCAGCAGGTCGAAGGAGGTTCTTCTCTCCCTCTGCTCTGCCCTGGTGAGGCCTCATCTGGAGTCCTGTGTCCAGTTCTGGGCTCCTCAGCTCAAAAGGGACAAAGAACTTCTGGAGAGAGTCCAGTGCAGGGCCACCAAGATGATCAGGGGACTGGAGCATCGTCCTTACGAGGAAAGACTGCAGGAACTGGTGCTGTTCAGCCTGGAGGACACTGAGGGGAGATCTTAATAGTATGTCCAAGTATCTAAATGGTAAGTGTCAGGAGGCTAAGGCGTCCTTTTTTCTCAGATGGTATCTAGCAACAGGACAAGGGGTAATGGGATGAAGCTGAAAAAGTTCCATTTAAACAGAAGAAAAACTATTCTGCTGTGAGGGTGAGGGACCACTAGCACAGGCTGTCCAGAGGGGTTGTGGAGTCTCCTTCCTTGGAGGTCTTCAAAAGCCACCTGGACATGTTGCTATGCAACCTGATCTAGGTGGACCTGCTTTTGCAGGGGAGTTGGACTAGATGATCTCTAAAAGTCTCTTCCAACCTTACCATTCTGTGATTCTATGAAAAGCATACTTATATTAACTGCTGCATTTTTAAATCTATGTTCAAATACAAAACTCTACAAATTTTCTCCTTTCATTTTAATCATGGATAGGTATTTTTTAATTTAACACTGAATTAAACTATTTCTGAATTGCAGTATTCTGGACTTATCTGATTTTAATTTGTGATTCCTAAACATTGTTTCCCATGAAAAAATGCCTATGGTGTGAATACAACTCTTGATTTCTTTGGTCCAGCTTAGAATTTCATTTTATATTAAAATGAATGAAAACAACTTTCTGAAAGCAAAATAAAATTATTTTCCTCCTCAAGTCCCTCTGAATTTTACGAATGGGGAAAATAATTTTTTAAAGCTCCTTTGTGTGTCCCTGTTTCACTCTGTAATTTTGTTCATCAGAACATGTCTGAAATATAAAGCAAAGTATGCTGTCTTAAAAGAATATTTAACTATAAGGATTGTCACCAAAAAAAGGTTTTCCTGGTAGTTAATAAAAGTTAATGAAATGCATGAAATGCTTATAGGAAAGTGCACAGTACATCTCCAAGAGTCAGTGAGAACTAAGCTATAACGAGTGCAATGATTTGCCTATTCAGTAAATCACGGAGTTCTTGGCTCTAGTAACCTCCTCTAGGGCTAAAATATCTACACACATCTTGCTCTGAAAACCTTATCCACATTTAAACTCATCATTTAGGAATACTGTGGATTATATTATGAGTCATCTTAATTTCTTAATTGGAACACACTTGGACTTTTATTAGCTGTAGGGCAATGGGTATTTTTGCCTGCTTTTTGTTACACGTTACCTGCAGGGAACAAAATTCAGCTTTTAAAAATCATAGGACATGAAAAATAAACAGTAAGTAAAAATACTTACAAGCTGCAGGATGTGAAATAATTTAAAATTGATGATTCAGATAAAATAACTTATTTATTCTTCTCCATGAGGGAGATGAAGCACTGGAACAGGCTGCCTAGATGGGTTGTGGAGTCTCCTTCTCTGGAGACATTCAAAACTTATCTGGATGAGTTCCTGTATGACCTGCTCTAGGTGGTCCTGCTGTGGCAGGAGGTTGAACTAGATCATCTTTCGAGGGCTCTTCCAGCCCTTGAGAGTCTGTGATTCTATCCTACAAAATGTACTTTAATTCGGAGTCTGAAGCAAGTTGAGGCCTAGTTAAAAGACTTGTGCCCTGAAGACTCTCCCTCTTCTGTTTTATTTTTCTGTTCCTTTCCCCTTTAATTATTGTGTAGGTGCTTGGCAATGTGTTTTAATAACAGATGAGTGTAAGGCTAGGATAATGGGAAGCTAGATGCTGAAGAATACAGGATTATTTTCTTCTTTTGTTATTTAAAACTACAGTTATAACTACCTACAAATTGAGATCTGGTATAGAACAGGATCAGATCACATTATTTCTCTTTCATTATTGTGTTTCTGCATCTTGGTCAAACTTTTCATTCTCATAAGAGTAATTTGCTATTTTTGGCTTTGACTCCAGGAAACTCATCAGTGATTCTTACTGGATTATTCTCAAAATGTCTTCTACTGCCTCAAAAAGTGCAATTTAAAGAAGTTATTCTCTATCTGAGAGAAGAAATTTCTTTTAGTGGGAAAGAAGAAGTACAAACCAGAAAATATGACATCTACTTTGCATAAACAAATGCCTGAATCTAGTCATGTTTGCATTGAAAATTGCTCTCTACAGAAAAAAATAATTTCAGTTAAAGATTTACTTTGCAGCTAAAAGTGATGTTCCAATTAAAATTAAAAAAAAAGACAATCTTTAAGACAAGTTTTTTCTTTACCTACAAATACATCTATAAGTGATATTTGCACTGAAGTTTCCCATGTATTAGTTGCTGAAGGAGGTCTGAGCCATTGCATATTTGCATTTGTCTATTCTTGTCATTTTAAATGTGAATACAAAAGTTAACATAAAATAACACTCCATTAAGAAGATTCTTTACTTTTAAAATTAGTTTGATGACTGCTTTTTCAATGGATATTTAGATACCAAGGAGATATTCCTAATTGCTAGCTGAAAGGACTAGATTAGATAGGTGTCTACTGTTCAAGGATTTTTTTTTTTTAGTTTCTGGTTTTCTAACTTATTTCAGTTGCATCCTTTTCATTTCTCTCCATACTCTTTTACCCCAATATAACAGAAAAAATCAAACAATTACAATTTGTTCATCCTCAGCTTTGGGACAACAAAATTATTAAGAAAGCCAACCAATCTCTTTCTTTTTGAGGAATATCCCTGGTACTTCTGCCTTCTCCAAGCATTGGGAAAGACTAACTCTTTCTAAGCCTTTACAGCTCTTGAGGAAATGGACAACTCTTTTGTCTTGACAAAAACTGCATTTAGACATATCTCTTTTTTATTTTTTTAAACTATATATTTTTCCACCCCAAAGACCGATAAGAAATACCCTTTGGTCAGTTTGAGTCATCTGTCCCAGTCACGTTCCCTTACAACCTTTGATTTACCCCCCGTTTACTGGACTTTGGAGATATAAGTGATAATTTGGAGATATAAGAGATGCTCTATGATGCTCAGCCATAGCAAAATATTGGTGTCTTCTCAAAACTGTTTTTTTTTCCAGAAGTGCAGAGCACAGCACTACTACAAGAGCTACAGTGAAGAAAGTTACCTCCATCCCAGCCAGACAGTACAATATAGAAATTACTCAGCCCATTGGTGTATTGACTGATTTTTTAAAATACTCATAGAAAGGACATAGGTACACCTGCAGTCTGAAAAGCACAAAGGCCCAAGTCAACATCTTTCTCAGAGAGAGAGAGATCACGTGTTCACAACAGGATTTTTAAAGAAAATTGAACTGATTTCACTTATTCTGTTAGGGAGCTAGATGTGTATGTGATTATGTTCTACTTACCCAATCAGTTTTCACCAATGTGAAGCATTTACTTCTGCTTTCAGCCCTAAGCTTTTTCATTAAATTTCTAAGTGGTATTAAGCTTGACCATGTATCTATGGAAATATTCTTTGTTACAGGAAGTAGCTGTGTGGGAAAACAGAGAAAAAAAAGAAAACAGGAAAAAAGTGACAGTATTCTGCTTAATTAAAAATTGTTTATCTGAAGGGAATTGTACAGTGCTTTATCTAATTAGACATTTGCATTAATCCATTCTAGCGCAAATGTTAGTGCCTTATTAGACTGATTATAGATCACCAGTCCAGATTCCCAGCATGTTGTACATAATCTTTTCCTTTTGCACTGTACAGCTCCTGCAGCTATTTTGAAATGCTTTATGACTTAGATTACAACCTTAGACTATACAATGTGATTGGAACTGACTGCATTCTTTCATATGACAGTGCTTCTGCCCTGAGAAGAGGCAGGGCAGCATGAAGGAGGCCATCCTTTGGTTGTTTCTCTTCTCTACAAAATTTTTACAAACTTGGACAACAATAACTGAGACCACTCTGAATAACTTCTATACCTATGACAAAAGCCTTATTGATAAGAGAGGAAAACCACTCCTGTCCTTAAGAGCAAACACTTTTCTGCTCTTCAGCAAGTTTTACAAGAGTCATCCACCATTGACTTCCTCACTAAACCAAAAACAATCTGGAACAACTTTTACTGCTTCCGTACACAGCAACTAAAGGGAGCTAAACCCACAGAGCAGGTCCCAGCAGCATTTAGGTCCCTCACAGCCCAGCCAAACCCCAAGGCAGTAAAAAGCAGAGAAGCCAGCCCACACCTTCCTATTTTTCCATAGTTTCTGTGCTGAATGACACAGCCAAGAGCTGTTATAGGTATCTCTTTGCCAATCTGCAGGGTAGTCAGACTCCAAGAGGTCACAAAACCATTGCATACAAAAGTAAAGTTTCTTTCTTTCACCTGGATCCACCTACCTGAAACATCTACTTGCTCTCACATTTCAGAGACTTGACTAATCAACAAGTTTTGCTGTGATCCAGACTGAGTTTTTCATCACTCTTCCTGAACTAATTTCACTTTGTACAAAAAGTGTGCAGTCACAGGAACAGAGAAATACTACCTGACCTTCCCATATTTTACAGAGCCGTGTTAATGCAGAACCAGTTTCTCTTTTCTTGGACAAAGAAATATTTGTTTAATGCGAGGAGGAGCAACTACAAAAAGGCACAGAAAATTTTCTCTTCTCCAGTGGCTCAATGGGCTATGGTGCCTTGTTGGCTGTTGATCAGTGAAAACAGACATCCAAAGTAGCCTTCCCCAAAACACTCCCTTCTCATGCTTATTCTCCTCGAACCAAGAAAGACATTATGGGAAAATGTCTGGCTTTAAGAATGCCACTGGTGTTTAGCAGGAAGACCTTGGGATTATACATTTATTAGATTTACTTAAATTTGTATATTTTGATGAAATACTGTTTTAAAACACTGCTGTATATTCTGGTAGTGAAAAATCTGAGAAGAACTGAGTAGAATCATCAGCCAGAGGTATTGTATTCATAAAACTGAATGTAGGTTTTAAATACACTGGTGATCCATGTGTAACAATACGAAAAAGCAATGACTTGAACTCAGCAGTGGGGCACAAGGCCAGCTTTACTCAGCACCTGAGGCAAGCAGTTGTCTTTTAATAACCTTTCATGTTGTTTCACAGATAAAACAGAGATGATTAAATTAAACTGAAACACAATTAAACGATTGTTGGTTGTCAAATGTCTACCTCTTGTAGAGCACATTTTATCAGTAGATTACAAAGAGATAGAAAAGGAGTTGGAGTATATATTTAATTATAGGACTTCATTTTAATCCATTAACAATTTAATTTTGGAAGATGTTATTGAGTCCTGGATCTCAAATCTCCAAAGTCAACTTCATTCCCAGCCACTATGTCTGCACTTTGAAGCTTTTGAAAGAGCTTTGGATTGGACCAAAGCTAACAGATAAGTCAAAACTTGGCTGTGAGCAGAGGATTTTTTTTCTCCTTCAAACCACTGGTTCCTCCCTTGAGTTGCTGAGGGCAGTGTGAGCCGAATATGTAGAAACTTCAAAGACTTCAAACAGCAGACTCTGTGGCTAGGGCTGAACCTGAAACAGACTGTTTGAGGGAACTGGAGGATCACGTGGCCTCCTAGTACTTAGTGGATTAAACTTGCTGTAAAATGGAAAGAAAAGTATGTAAGGCTTTCTTTTTTTTTTTTTTTTCTTTATGTGTGATCTGGATTTTACAAGGAAGAGCATCTGTCTACCTTCAGATCTAAGTGAAGCTCTTCCCTAGTAAAAAGAATGGAAAATTCTTTAGCCAATCACCTTTGCAAAGCCAAACACCTGGTCACACTGCTCACTTGTTTTGGCAGTTGTATTGGTTTACTATTCAAGTTTCTGGCACTGGGTGAGAGCTATTCACTCAAAGGCTGAAAGATTTAGAGAGAAGGGAGAGGAACTGAAAAATACTCTGCATATGAAAGAAAAAATATAACAACAAAACAATTATTATATCTTACATTTCATCACTTCCAGCTTTGAACAATTATAATATTGTTAAAACATTTTGAATCTCTATTTCTGTTTATTACTCAGATATGGGATGAAGTTTGTGACAGCTACAAATTAAGGCTTGAAAATACTATGGATTTTAGTTATTGGGTTTTCTCTCCTACTACTTATATGTTGTAATACCTATAAACATTGAGCTTTATTTCAAATCACTACTTCCTTCTTACATCTTATAGAGTAGATATGCAGTTTACGCCTAGCAGTGTGGATTCACCTACACTTTACTCATATATAGTAAAACATAATTTACATGTAGGTGAAGAAGTTGCCAGTTTATCATAATGTAAACCTTGACTGGGAAATAACTAGGTACATAGAATAATAAGAAAAAATGGGAGATTAATCTATTTGGTAATGTCATCTATTTTTGCTGATTTCCTTAGGTACCACAGCATCTTTCAAAGATAATAGCTTTTCTCCTGCATGAAACTAGTCACATTGTTAAGCTATAGGTAAAAATCTCAGCAAATCAATAGCAGTAACACAAATTCATTATTTCTGTGCTCAGTATTAGTGCAGCTCGTTTGAAAATGAGGTCTACTTTTTAGATATTCAACCCAATTTTGGCCTTTCTTAAGCTTATCCCTGCAGACCAGGTAAGGCATTCACACAGTGGATGCAGAGGTCTGCTTCATTCAAGTACTCTCACCAAAACTAGTCCCACTAACACAGGATCTGAAGCTGCAGATCTTTGCCAGTATGCTGCAGATCTTTGCCAGTAAGAACCAGCTTTATTTTTTAAAAAGTTATAAAAGAAATTCTAGAATCAAAGTAGGGAAGCTTCTCACTTCAGTCCTTTGGTCCCTGGGAATTTTTTATCCACATTTTTGAGCAGTGGCTTTCAGTCCCAGGGAATCTGGAGGGTGGGTTTCATGGCATCTCCACAGAGTCTGAGAATGTGTGCTGGATCCTGTGTTCATCAGCATGACAACTCAGCTCTGTCCTGTGTTGCAGAGTAGCTCCAGGAAGAAAACTTTCCCTCTGAGAAATGAGTGTTAGCACAAAATTGCACAGCGCAGAAGCACCATACTAGGGTCTGGCCAGTGCTTAACAGGTGGCGTGCCAATATGAACTGAATATCTGTGGTGGAAGGTAAGGCAGCCAGACTCACTGAGGAAACCATAACAGCAGCAAAACTGGTAGCCACATCTCCCCATGTCTCATGGTACATGCAGCTAAGAGGGCACTCAATCCCACCATAGGAGGTTTCATTAGGCCTTCAAAAGTCCTAATGTGAGGCACTTGGCATCCCATTGATGTCTGTCACCTCTACATTAGACCTTTGTTGCTTGCCAGGCACAGGGATTTCTTGCTTACCAATTACTCTCTTACCATGAGTGGGTTGCCTCAGGTCTGAAAATTATACAGTAGACATTTTAAAATACACAAGATTCATTGTACTGGAGGGATGTCTTGGACTGTATGCAAAGGCAATTTTTCTCAGTTTTACATCTAGGCAGATGAACAACAGGTCCTGTAATCAAATTCGGAAATTTGCCTGAAACTCACGTTTTCACTCCTGCTCTGAACAATCAGGAGTAGAGGTTCCTTAGGAGCTCACAAAGATAGAAAAAAATATTGCTTTTCTAGTTTAATGTGTAAATTAGGGACTTAAATAAAACACAACACATATTCTTAAGCTTATGTTTTTACTCACCCTTTTACTCAGATCAGAGTTTTTATTGCCAAGGAGTAGATGCATCATGGTACAAAAGTAATTTTCTTGTTGCATGATCCTAGCAATGAAGAGACATTTGCTAGTCAAAGAGCCAAAATGTTGCCAAAATGGTTACTAAGTTGCTTAATTTTAAAATACTATCCAGAAGAACAAGTAACAAGTAACACAATCCAGAGTGCTTGAATCAGTACAGAACAAACATCTGGATAGATGAAAAGTTAAATTAATTTACTTAAATGATGATGCACTGATGCTCTGGAGTGCTAGAAGTAGCTCAATTTTTTGGAAAAAAACTGTTGAATAAATCTATTAGCTAGGTCGTCAGTGCATTGAGTGATAGTATTATGATACCTTCATACCAAAAAAGTTAAAATATCATTAACTGCACATATCAGAACCCTAGGCAGGCATGACAATAGGCCAAGTAGAGTTGAAAAAAGAAAAGAATATTTGACATGTAAGCTTAGATAAAGAACAGGCAGATTTGGACATCTGCAAATAATAATTTAGGTTTTTTACAGTTTAATTATAATGTGTTTTGCAGCAAAGTGTCTGCTCTGAATAGTGACCTGAATGTTGACATTTTTTAAGTGATTTTTTTTTTTATTCTTGATATTGAACAGCCTTTTGAAATATCAACTAAATGTGGCTTAAATGTTAATTTAAAACTTGACCACTGAAAAGGTGTCCAGATGTAACTGAATGTCAGATGTACTGACAAAGGCTTTGCAATGGGGAGAAATGCATTGAAGGATATGACCACAGGCAAAAATTCCACACTAAAAAGGCTTATGTCTACATGCTATATCCTCTCATTTTTCTCAGCTCTGGGTTGGATCAACATTCAAGAAAGAAACATTTTTTGTGCAAGGAGATGTCATTTGCTTCTAATGTCAATTAAAACAGTTACAGAAAATAATTAATAGGTTGTCATGGCATAGATACTGGATGTGAATCACTGTTTGCTAAAATATTTGTATTGCCCATCATCAGACTGAAGTCAAGTAACTCATTGGTGTCACAGATAAAGCAGATGAGAGCTGTTTGATATGAAGTTTGTGGTGAGATCATCCCACTTCTAAGCTCCACAAACAAACAAAAATCGAGAATAGGAGTCATCAGCATCATTTTACAGTTGAAAAGCAGGTTACCTTCTTTCAGGTGTAGCCCTGCTTGTTTATTCACAAAACTGAAACACTCTTGAGAGAGCAAAACTGACTGTCCACTTGTGACTGTAAAATGAAAGAGATTTAGCCTACATTTTTCTATTGCCTGTTACTTACCTCTAATTCCACTCAGTTTCCTTGATACATATTTCTGTGTCTTACTTTTAATCAGTAAATGAGGATTTATTTTCAAAGAACAGTACTACAAAAGGATGCAGGTTATCTGTGGCGAGTGGCATATGGGTGAAGTATTAAGTAACCTGCTCAAGGCCACCATGTCTGTCTCAGACATGAGGAGCT
Organism: Urocolius indicus; assembly: GCA_013401255.1. Classification (NCBI taxonomy): domain Eukaryota; kingdom Metazoa; phylum Chordata; class Aves; order Coliiformes; family Coliidae; genus Urocolius; species Urocolius indicus. The sequence goes on along the minus strand of WBNH01006335.1, from coordinate 9,025 downwards.
GAATTCCAGACTTTGTTTTTGTCAACAACTAAGCTAGAATGCCACATTTCTCAGATCCAAGTCCTTCCATACTTTGCAGATCACATTTATGCCTAGATAGGAGTTCTTCTGAACTACAAGTAACTGAGGAAAAGAAAACATGGTTGGTGTGATTCTTTTGGGAAGGACAGAAGGCTGAGATGACCTGTAGCTGGAGATAATAGAGCTGTGTGTCCATCTTACTGGTGTGTTTGCTCCACCCTTGAGAAGCTGCAAGTAAGAGGAGTCATTGCTATTTTCCCTGGGGTGTGAGTAACCATACCTCTGTCTTTGGAACTGTGCTAGTGCTGAACAGCAGCATCCAGTGACTCGTCCACTGTGGAATATCAATGCAAGAGAAAATTATTCTGGTTTCAGCAAAGCACAGGAGTAGTTTGCTTTGCTCTCATTTGTCTGTATTCGGCACCAACAAGTGGTGCTCACAGTCAGTTTTGAGGATAGGCTTCGTTGCAGGTTTTCAACACACCTCAGGACACAATCTTCTGGAACTAGTACAGGAAATGATTAATTATGTCAATTCTGATTTTGCTGACATTGCAAATTCATTAGTCTACCTTTTTCCTTTTTCTGAAACAAAGAGCTGAATTAACAAGTGTGGTTCCTGAGTAGTGATGTTTCTTGAGGACAAGTTAAATATGTTTTTATCTTCTCACTAGTTCTTGCTAAGAATGTCCATGGATAAAGCTGTTAAGTAGAAAAGCAATGATTATGAAAATTACATGTTTGCACTGAGTGGTGAGGAGAACTAGAAATGATGGTGCAGAATTCCAACTATAATGCTTCTGTGATTCTATGAAAGGCATGGAAACAACATGGAGAAGGCAGAAATAGTGCAACTATGTAAGTCATGAGAGATGAAGCTGCCTACAGCAAAACATATATTTTTTTAAGAAAGAAAGAAAAAACAAAACAAAACAGGGACCTTGAACTTACTTAACAGACTCTAGAGAAATGGCTGGGTTTTGGTGTCCCTCCTTTGCCTTTGTATTGGATTACAAGTTTGTGCCACAGCAAACCCTGTAGTGAGCAGTGAGATTAAATTCTAGAGATCAAAAACAGACAGAATAATGAATGTTCAACCCAAATCTTCTGAGTTTTCTTCTTCCTAGGCTGATTTTCAAATAAAGTGCATATCTAGCAGAAAAGGTCTACAGGTTGAGCTAAAGTGTTGCTGTTCGCCAGAGAAGCCACGTAGGAAAGTGCTAGTATAAATTATCGCTACCATGGGAAGAGGATGGGGCAATATTCAGCTTTCGTCGAATTCCAGAAGACTCACCAAGACACAAATTGATAATAGAAATGAAGCTACAGTTAACTACACAAAGAAATAATAGGATGCTCCTTGATCTAGAACTGAGATATCTGAAGACCAGTATGTCTTCAAGTAGCTTATATTCCTTTAGAAAACTGAGAAAGTGGATGACAGTTTCTTAAGAAAGTTAGAACGTATGTAAAGTATATAGGATATTTTCTACACCACATAGGCATATCTGTTTTCACTGGGTATTATTTCTGCTATGGACATGCACCATGGAGGTATTCATATGATTGCAATTTTAGTAAGCACCAAGCAAATTAGACATTGTTTAAGAGTTTAACCTGAGTAATGTATGGGTAAATGAAAGAGAACGGACTGCCTTTCTGCTAATCTGTATGCAGACAGAAAAAAGGTAAACTTTTCTTCTCTTGTTCCAGTGTTGCAAGCTGGATGAGAGGCTTAAGTCCTCTGCTGAGGTTGGGAAACAGAATTTATCTGTTTCCTCATCATACTCTTAACCTTGATCAGCCAATAGCTGTAAAGATAGCAAAACTTAATGTGGGGGTTTGTTGAAAATCTAATTCCCATCAAAATTAAGGTGGAAGTGTAGTTTAAAGTCTCTACTCAAGAACATTAGTATTTATAGCTATCAGATTAGAGGATATTTTACCAAGTGTTACAAATATTGTAGGAGAGCTCCATCAATAGCAAATGACTGCTAAGGTTAGTAAATAATTACTTTATTTGAACATGAATCTTAAATGACAACATTAAAATGTTTGAGCCTGTTTTAGTTCCCTTATTTGGTCCTGTGGATCTTTGCCTTTCTGACCAAACTGTCTTCTAGGCCTAATGCATGAGGTGTCTTGGCTTTGCAGTGGACAGTTATGGTATGAGCTGTTTGTGGCTTGTTGCTGTTGCAGGCAACACTACGTGGTGGTTCAGGCTGATCTCCCAGCTCTCCGACAGTCGAGGGAAAGGATCACTGCACACACGGTGTGGATGGTGCTCTGTCTCCGTCTCTGTCCGTCTCCATCTCTCTCTCCGTCTCTCCCCCTTATTGTTTATGTTATGCCCTTATATCTGCTGGCATAAGCACCTCCTCTATCTCTGCCCCGTGCCAGACCTCTCACTTCCTCTTCACCCCGCGTGTTACAAGCCGAGATCTTCCGGACGCCTACTACAGTGGCTGATGTTTTATTTCTAGGCAGATATTCAGATGAATGGCACTTTCTGGAGTACCAGAGAGAAGAACTCTTCCCCTTCCACCACACTGTACTGCTCATGCTGCTCATGCTGCCTGCCTTTTGAGGTCCGTCATCATTACTGTTAAGAGTGGTTGCAGAAGGTAGTTTTCAAAACCTGTCCCTGTTAGTATGGCTATTGGCAGAGATGGTCAGTGTGTTCCTTTGAAACAAACGTAATATGCCTTAGCACTCTGACTTGTAAACATCTTGTGGTTGGGAAAGAGAAAAAGCCAGTAAAGTACTGATTTCAAGCAAGTATCTTATATCTTGTGAGACAATACAATTATCTTGATAAATCTTGTATGGCATTTTTGCAGTGTGACACTATAGGTCTTCTGACTACTCTCTTCACATCCTGACAACTAAATAACCTAAAGTACAGTATAAATTGCAGTCATGCTATTCTGGAAGAGATACAGATTGACAGGTTTTTCAGTTATGCCTCAGTAATTTGCTAGAAATGAACACTGGATATGACTAACTGAATATGACTGGCTCTAGTCAGCAGTGTATTGCATAACCCCATGCGTTTGGCCTTATTTTAACTTCATTGCCTGTGCCTGTTGCTGTGGATTTCTGGATGGGGGAACCAAAAGCAGTTAACCATTTTCTGATCTGAAGCAATACTGGATTGTGTCTTTTGTGTTTCTACTAATTTTATTCACAAGGAATGAAGTTGTAAAGTATGTATCAAGGTAGCATTGCCTTTCTATCTCCCATTTACTAAGTTACTCCTAGGAATATTTGGGTTTGAGCAGAAATTGCCTCTTTTTGGAATGAGCTGATTTTCCTCAGGTGAAATTTACTCCATCCTGACTGATGACTGATGGAACAATATCTGCCCACTTGGGCATGGACACTCCCATGGAAGCACTGACCTAGGCATAGGTTGCTGAGATTCCACTAGCCATGCTGTGCTGGCAGCTATGTCCTGTTTTCATCCTGGCCAGCACAGGCCTCTCCTGAGCTTTCAATTCAGGCAGCTGTGGTAGACTGTCACTTATCTTGCCTGAAATGTTATTGCAGGATCAGAAAAGTGCCAGTACCAACATGCTTTCGTAAAATGTGGTGCATAGGAGTTAGGTATTCATACTTCTCTAGTGAAATCCCAGTGGTAGTTTGACAAGTTTGTGAAGTTGATAAGAGTTGACAAGTTGTGTTAATATGAGGACAACTTAGAATTATATTTAAAGGAGAATTATATTTAAAGGAGATACTTCTGCTTTAAAAAGTGGAGCAAACTTTTGCCCAATGAAATTATTCTTTCATGCATACTAATTGTTTTACCAATAAGTAATTTTTTATTGCGTTTCATCAGCTCGTGCTAGACACATTTACATAAACTGATGGCAAAGATCAAATCAATAAATACACATTTTCTTCATGATTTGTGCGGATTGTTACATTTAAGAATGTTTTGCTTTCATTTTCATCTACTATCTCAGTAGTAGTTGTGTAAATACGTTCTGTGACTTCAGAGGGGAATTTAATGCCACTGCTATATCTTTTGAAACTGAAAATAGTTTGACAATTACATGCAGTACTTTAAGTTTTTTAAATGGGAGTACATTTAAATCTCAAGGATTGCCTGGCCAGTAACTGATACATCCTGGTAGATAAACAAATCTGTGCTATTTAGGGTTTAAAAAACTGTAATATCACATAGCACCAACTTAATGTCATTTTTGTGGACAATAAGTGTACTTGTAAAGCAGGAGAAATGTGTACTGTATATGCATTTTTGTCCCTAGAGCAAGACCAGAAGAAACAGTCTGGTATCTACTTGAATTGCTGGAGAAAACTAAAAAGTATGTCTGATTGCCTGTTCATTGTGAGAATGGTGTGAACCACACCTCTTCGCTTTCAGTCCTGAGCTCAGCTGACCAGATGACATTTGCAACTCAGTCAAACTCAGCAAACAGTACTTTCATACTTCAAAAAAACAAACCAAACATGCCAACATTAAAGTCCTATCAAAACTTGTAGTCTGTAATGAAGATCATCTTGTTCACGGCATTAATGGTGGCCTCCATGAGGGAGGGAGTCACAGGGCTGACTTTAATTATTCTCTCAATCAATCAACTCCAACATTTAATGCAAATTGCCATTCTACAATGAAAATCAAATGTTGGATACAATGAAAAAAATGTTTTTAAACAAAGAACACTTTACTTTTTCTTTTCTGGAGACTAAATTAATAGAAATTGGGATAATGTGAGTGGTTAGCAGAAAGAAAATTTCTTACGTTCTTTGAGCAGTGAAGAACAGAAGCTTCACCTACTTACTGCAATTCATGTACCAGATTTTGTCAAGTGTAATTGTCTTACATTTGTAGTGTTTTCTTTGTGACAAAGAAAAGAGACATGAAATGCAAAGGGATTTGACACAAACATGACTGCGGCTAATAGATATAAGTTTTTGAGCATTAGCAGCATCAACATATGCCTCTGACAAGTGAGGCCCTAGAGCTACTAGAAAGAAATTCTTCAGTTTCTGTAGTAGCAGGTTGCAAGTTATATAAATAATCAAGGCCTACAACAGCAACATGTTAACTTCATCTTGCTTTGACAGCATAGGGTGCTATTAGGTATTTCCCAAAAAAGGAGCACTTTTTTCTCATCTCCTTCTCCGTCTTTTTTTCCTGTCCTTTTCTGTCTTCAGACACTGAGTAAATGTTGAACAACTTCCAAAATATTTTTTCCACTCCCTCTTCTCCCATTAGATCTGTCCCTTGTCATAGTGAGGAGTGGTATTTTCTTTTTCTAATAGACAGAATTTTGTCATGACTGAGATTGTACATGTGCGTGTGAGAAGTGAGTCAATTGCATTCCCCATCTATCAACAGCTCCCTTGATTTGTGGCCATGTCACCATTTTAAGCAGAGCTGAAAGCTTTGGAAGTTTAGACATCATGTGTCACAGTGATGATATGCTGCATTGGGGAATATAATTCATATGCTGTTGTATCCTCCTTTATTATTAGGTTTCACTCTTAGTGCTACAGGAGTTCATTCAAATATTCCCTCACTGTTAATCAAGACTTCCAGCTAGAGGCTGCCATTGGGTTTTGTATTTTTGGGTTTGGGGTTTTTTTTTTTTGTATTTTTATATTTTTTGTTTGGTTGGGGTTTTATTGTATTTTTATTTGTATTTTTGTATTGACTGTTGAATGCTAAGGAGATTTTTTTTTTTCCTGTCACAAGTGATGAGAACTTAAGTGTAGATATGACCCCACTCTTTGCTATGTAAAGTTCTGCGAAACCCATCGAGATCTAGGGGCATTCACCAATTTTTAGTGCCAGTTCTCTCTAGGTAACCCTATTAACAGTTGCCTGCATTCATTTTCCCACTTCTTCCGTAACAGTTACAGCATATGCTGCTGTCTCTCTTTTTGCAGAAGGTGAAAAAGGAGAGGAGGATCATGTTCTACATTTATTTACTGTTCTTGTTCTGTGCACTGATTGAATGAGAGATATATATAGAATTGGGTACAGTTGTCTTCTGGTCAACAAGCCAGTAAGGTTTTTATCACCAGCTAGGAGCAGGACAGGTCTCTAAATGCATCATGGAACTTGTGTAAGTTTTCATTAATCATCATGGTAATTCTAGATTTAATTTAGATCTGTAAAAGACATTTATAACATCCTTCTCCTGTTGCTGTTAGGCAATTGGCAGAATATTGTATTGTTATAGCATGACTCTCCTCCCATCTTGACATTCTCTGCATATGATCAGCAGAGTGCCTGCATGATTTTTCAGATATATTCACTAAGCAGTCTTATACATGAGAAAGAATTAATACCTTACTGCTTACTTTTACATTCTGCCAGTGTGCAGCTTTTACCACTGTGCATTTAAACAGCTTCTCAGGAACTTGGTTTTTGTTTGCTTTGATTGCCCTTTACTGGGTTATTACCATTTCTATCAGGATGCTCAAAAACAGCTGGTCATTTGGAAGACTCTGCAACTTCTGGTAGCAGGAACAGAAGCAAGACAAAACCTTTATTTTCTTCCTATATGAGTTTTTTTGAAAGTCTTGAGCATCAAGGGGAGCGTTCAGCACTTGAGATATAGTTCAGAAACCTTCCCAAAATCTCTCCTGTTTTCCGTGATGGAGGAAATTGCATGCATTTAGTGGAACAGGGCCTGACTATTCACATTTATATGTCACATTTGGAATTGTTCTAGACAGTACTGGATAGTCAAGACCTCCCCTAGACCTGTGTAGTCACCCACCAAGCAGCCCTTACCATAAGATAGGCTTTCATAGTCCAATTGCCTATAACTCTGTTCAAAGAGTGATTAGTTTTCATAGCTCAGTTGATGTCTCCACACGGCACACAGGTTTTTTTGCGTTACCTGAGTGTCACAGTGGTGGTTTAGCCCGATGTCCACCCAGTCATAATATCTCTCCCCCTCCTAAACTGGACAGGGGAGAGAGAGCCTGTGAGTTGAGATAAGGACAGAGAGATCACTTGGCAATTAGCATCACGGGCAAAACAGACTCAACTTAGGGAGAAAAAGGTTTGATTTATTAAAGAAACAATAAGAGCAGGGAGATAAGAAACAAAACCATCTTTAAATACCTTCCCTCACCCCTCCACTTCCTGGGACTCCCTTTCTTTCCCCCCAGCGGTGCAGGAGATGGGGAATGTGGGTTGAGGTCAGTTCATTACAGATGAACTTTGCTGCTGCTGCTTCTCAGGGGGAGGCCTCCTCACACTTTCCACTGCTACACTGTGGGGTCTCTCCCCACAGGAGACAGTCCTTCATGAACTTCTCCAGTGTGGATCCTTCCCATAGGCTGCAGCTCATGAACTGCTCTGGCATGAGACTTCCCACCAGGGGCAGCTCCTCACACACTGCCTGGCATGGGTCATCCACTGGGAGAGACAGTCCTTCAGGGACAGACTGCTCCAGCCTGGGTCCCCTCATGGGATTACAAGTTCTGATAGCAAATCTGCTCCAGCGTGGGCACCTCNTGTTGCTGCTTCCATTTTTCAACTGTGCAAAAACTTCTCCTTCTCAAATATGTTATTCCAAGAGGCGTTACCTCCATCACTAATTGGCCAGGCCCGGGTCAGGTGCAGGATACAGCTTAAAATTGACTGGCCCTAACCCTGTCAACTACAGGGGAAGCTTCTGGCAATTCTTTTTGTTTAAAGAAGCCACCTCTTTAGCCCTCCTGCTACCAAAAAACCTGGGCCAGGCAAAACCACTACAATCACAGACACAATATTTTTGAGTGTGACCAAGTGCAGTACTGCAGTATTTTCTTCCCAATTAGCAGTGAATAAAGGAGTTGGGAAAACTCTTTAAAGGAGCTGCTTAAACTGCTGTTTTTCACTGTCAGACAAAATATGAAAGAAAGACCTGTGGAAATGTTACAAAAGTAGTGTACAGAAAACTCACTCTCAGAGAGTCCTTTTCTGCTCCTCAAATATTTCCTTTTAATCTTCTTACCTAGTCTTGCCTTACTCTCTACCTTCTTCTATAAAAAAGATGGGGAGAGAGTTTTCTTGGTAAAAATTCCAATTGACTCCCTTTCATGACTTCATAAAGTAGTTTGCACTCCCTGAAACAAAACTAAAATGTGACTGGTCTCAGACATGCATCAGTGTTTGTCTAACTCTGTATGAGAAGAAACACTTGAATAATAATAGGGGTAGAAGAATGAGACAGCTGTAGAGAGTATAACTGAATTGGTAAAATCTTTTTGATATCAGGTATGCTGTTAGTTGTAATGGTAGCAGGAGCTGAAAATAGATGTTTTCTAGGACTTTGGGAAAATAACAATACATCCACAGAGATCCTCTTCCTATTCAGTGTCTGCTGTTTGTCATGTCTCCTGAAATACTGGCATTTTAATAATACCCATTGTCTACCAAGAAAGTAAAATTAATGGCACACAATATATTACCCTAGGTATCTTCTAACAATATTACGCAGGGTAACTCAATCATAACAGTTTCAAAAGTCAAATGCAGTAGCTGAATTAGAAATTATAATAAGCAAGTTGAACTTTATATTTAATTTAAAAGTTTAATTACAGCAAGCAAAGGGAAGATCTTTTTTTTCTATTAAGAAGGCTTTTAGTGTATCTGAGAAGATTTAAAATTAAAGAGGGAAACAAAGGAAAAACTCATTCTATTCCCTTGCTCTTTTCTGTTTCTTGAGTGCTGCACTGAGTGAAGTGAAGCATGCAAATTTAAATGTACTCTTATAGACTCAGAGAAGCTATTTGATGGTGAACGAAACAACACTTTTTTAGTGTTGTCCCTTCAGTTCCACCTCAGACAAATCTTTTAATGAGTGTAATAATTTTCTCTTAATTTTACCACTCCTTTTTTATTGTCAAAAAGAGACAGAAAAAGTACTCCTGACAGTATATAGATTCGTTGGATCAGAATAGGTTACAATTAGAGTGGGACAGGAAGTCCAGGAAGGCTGGATATACATTTTTCTGGGTGAAAAACTGGTTA